>RJWT010002060.1:0-32738 GCA_004365215.1 Cuniculus paca
ATGCTAGGGATCAAATTCATGACCTCACACTTGCCAGGCAGGCACTTGTGCCACTGAGCTAAATCCCTGGCCCTATTTTTGTCTTTTTTTTTGAGACATGGTCTCACTATGCAGTTCAGACTGGACTTGCGTTTACTTTGTAGCCTAGGCTGGCCTCAAACTCGCAGCAATCCTCCTGCTCAGCCTCCGGAGTGCTGGGATTACAGGTGTTCATCATCACATCTGGCTTGTATTTTTATTTTTGTTTTACGCTGTTGTTTTGTTTTGGTTTGGTTTTGAGTTTTTTTTTTTTTTTTTTTTTTGGTACCAGGAATTGAACTCATCAACTTGTGCTTACCAGGCAAGCACTTGAGCCTCTGAGCTAAAATTCCTGGCCCCTTGGTTTTGATTTTTTGAGACAAGGACTCACTATGTATTTCAGGCTGGCCTTGAAGTCACTGTGTTGCCCAGGCTGGCCTTATACTCATAGCAGTCCTCCTACCCTAACCTACCAAGTGCTGGGGTTATAGGCATGCTCCTTTTCACCAAGCTACATCCCTGATCTTTTATTTATTTTTAAATTTTGAACCAGAATCTCACTAAGCTCTCCAAGTTGTCTTTGAATGTTTGATCTTCCTGCCTCTGCCTACCAGAGTGCTGGGATTACGGACACTTGCCACTATGTCTGGCTCACAATAGTATACTCCACCAAATTGCTATAGATAGTTTAATAGGAAAATTATTTTTCTTAAATTTGGAAAAACTTTGCAAGCACACACCTGCATTTTCAGCATTCCCAGCACTTGCAAGGCTAAGGCAGGAAGATCACTGAGTGGGAGGCTAGCCTGAGCTACACAGTGAGTTTAAGACCAGTTTGAATTACAGAGCGAGACCCTGCCTCAAAAAGAAAAAACAAAAATCAAAGAACTGAAAAACACACACATACCACTCTTTCTGTCTCTCTGTCTCTCTCTCGTTGAAACACACACACACACACACGTATTGTAGGATTGTATTTAACATGAAATGTTTAGACAGAAGCTAAGCATGGTGGTATATGAAATTCCAACACCTGGGAAGCTCAACCCGGAAGATCCTTTTAAACTCCAGGCCAGCCTGGGTTACATAATGAGTTCAAGGCCGATTTGAACTACTGTACATGGCAATGAGGAATGAGATTAGCATGTTTCAAATGGGAGGTCCAAGTGGGCATGACCTGTCAATCATGGCCAAGACCCTTGCTCAGAAGTTTCTAAACCCTGAACTCAATACCAGAAAACGCTACCTTAGAAGATAGAATAGGGTTTTGATAGGACAGACTACATTTGATAGCAGTGGGGTATAAAAGACAATAGTGCATGGTGACACAGGCCTGTAATCCCAGCACAGGGAGGCTGAGGCAGGAGGCTTGCAACAAGTTTGAGGCCATCCTGGGTTACATTAGTACAATCAAGGCCAACCTGAACTACATAGTGACATAGTGAGACCCTGTTTCAATTTAAAAAAAAAGAGGAAAAGAGATGCATTGGCCTCCCACACACCTCTCTTTCCAAGTGGCCTGCTCTGCGTGCCGAGCAGATTTTCTTTTCCCACCACCACTCTGTAGAGTAAGTACTTCTTTTCTTCTCCCTATTTTTTCCATTAGTAAATATAAAACATCTATGTTTTGTCTTGTCCAATTCTTTGAACAGGACAACATCCCAGAAGTAACCCCTGAGAACTCCACAACTTAATAATGGTAAGACCCCCATCAAAAAACAAAATGTCAAGCCAGGCGTGATGGCACACACCTGTAATGCCAGCACGCAGGAGGCTGAGGCAGGAAGATCGTTGTGAGTTTGAGACCAGTTTGAGATACAAAGTGAGCTCAAGGCCAGCCTGAACTGCATTGCAAGACCCTGTCTCAAAAAGACCAAAAAACCCAAACCAAACCAAAAAAATATCTAGGATAGGGAAAAACCATTAGTCATTCCCAGTGTTGAAGTTTACTGGGGATTAGAAGGCGTGTTGGTTATTTTGTTTCTCTCATTGTTGGGACAAAATACCTGACACTCAAAGTTAAGGAAGGAAAGGTTTATGTAGCTCACAGTTTGTGGAGGTTTTAGTCCATACTCAGCTGTTTCCAAGGCAGAGTGGCACCTAGCAAAGGGCAACAGTTCATGGCAGTGGAAGACAGCAAAACAAGAGCAAAAAAAAGGGGGAGCACAAGAGAAGACTGTTCCCCTTTTGTGTGTAGGCTACCCGTCCCAGGGTGGGTGTGGCACTCATACCCACAATCTCAGCATTGGACCATGAATCAATCACAAATTCTAGAAGCCTGCTCCCATAACTGTGAGGCTTTGGGGAGCACATCTAAACACAAACCATAACAGAGGGTGACTGCTTAAAAGGTGAAGTTTCCTGTTTGAGCGAGGAAAGTGTTCTAATACGAGTGGTGGTGATAGTGGCATAACTGTACAACGACACTGAACTGTACATTCTAACGCCCCTGCACTTGGGAGGTTGAGGTAGGAAGATTGCCCGAGTTGAGGGGCCAGCCTTAAAAATAAACAAAATAAAAAATAAAATCCCTGAGTAGTGACACGACCTTGCAGTCCCAGACACGGGAGGCTGAGATGGGGATCAGGCTGAGAAGTTTGACCCAGGATTTAGAGACTATCCTGGGAAACACAGCCAGACTCCAATGAAAAAAAAATAATGAATTGTAGTTAAGTGAGTTTTATCTCAGTTTAAGAAAACACACTTCAGCTGTCACAGGACGGAATCTCCTACCGTAATCTTACTGGAGTAAAAAAAAAAAAATAGAAAAATCGTAAAATGGCGGCGGTCAGATCATGTGACCACAAGTCGCTCCCTCTCGCACCCCTCAGGACAGACTCCGAGCTGGCTCAGACGCAGCCCGCCCATTGTTAAACCCAGGCAATTCTCAGGCGCGCTCGCGTCCTCGCAGCGTAATCGTAGGGGCGAGCCCGCGGCAGGCGATTCGGGGGCGCGCACGTAGACGTCTATTCGTAAGTGGCGTTCCTCAGGGAGACGGGGCGGGGCGAGCGGCGTGGAGGAAGACGGGGAAGTTGGCGCATGCGCCGAAGGCTGACGGGTTTGAAATGGCTTCGGTGTTAGCCGGGACCCGATTCAGGTGAAGGTCTGTTCAACGCTTCCTTGGAACGGTGGGCGGCCGAAGTGGGATTCTTAACATCTTGTCGGATCCGCGGGAGCGCTGGGAACTCTCGTCTTGGTGCCCGGGCGGTTGCAGGCCGGCGACGGTGGGGCTCTCGTGGGACCCGGGGCGGGAGGGACGCTGTCCCTTTTGTGCGGGTCGGAGCAGGCCCCGCGCGGCCCGCCCTTCCCCCACCGCCGCCCCTCGGCTTCGGCCTGGCGGGGCTGCCGGGCGCCGTCCCGCGCTCTCGTGCCGCTGAGGCTTCAGCCTCGAGCCCGAGCAGTCCAGTGGCTGGGGGTTCAGACACGGAGGCTCCTCGGTCGGGCCTTGGGCGCGCGTATCCCGCCGTGGGCGCTGCACTCCGTGTCGTGGGCGATGGATTCCGCGCAGCGGGACGCGGGGTCGCGAGCTGAGCCTTCTCCGTCCCAACTCTGCTGAGGCGACTTCCCGGGGCTTCTGCGAAGGGCGCCTGCTTGCTTAGCTGCCGTTCCCCCCGAGAGAAGCGAGGGTAGTAAGGTTCTCAGTACTTTCTTACTCAAGAAAGTAGAGAAACTCGTTATTTGAGCGGTATTTTACAATGCTTTTATTCGGGGTCCCGTCCCAGTTTCCAGCATTGGCTTCAGCGATTCTCTGGTCTTCCAGTCCCCAATGTTTAAAGGAGCTGGCCAGCCGGCCAGCCTGTTTCCTGTGACAAGGCTGTGAACTACTTTCTAATCAGCTGGGGGTCGGTACATCTTGAGGGTCTTCGGTTTAAATGTTTTTCTTGTAAGTGCCCTAAAATCGAGGTACCCCAGTAATTTAGTTGACTTAGGATACGTTTGTTGAATTTCAAGTGTTTATTTGCCCTTCTTTCTACTTCCATTATTTCTACTTGGGAAGGTGTATTTCATACACTAAGCATTTCTTTACGGTATCTTTATTATATTTGGAGTCTTGTTGAACTTTGAAACGTGAATCTTTTCTTATAGATCGCTGCCGTAGAAGACAAACAAGTGAAGGTGTTTTCCCCCTTTGCATCATGGCTCAGTTTGGAGGACAGAAGAATCCGCCATGGGCTACTCAGTTTACAGCCACTGCAGTATCACAGCCAGGTCAGACTCCTGAACAGGCAAACTGAGAATGTCCTGAAGGGGGGATCCTGTTATAGTGACACATGTACATTGGGCAGTTCATGACATGGTAAAATGTTTCAAGTGACGTGTTGTTTACTTGTGAAGCTCTTTTAAAAATTCACAGATCAATCTGCAGAAAAGCTGTTTATCCAGCAGTTTGGACAGTTTGTCTTTTGTTGTCTGCAGTACTAGAAACTGAAACTATGGCACTCTGCCATTGAGCTACATACCCAGTCTTTGGTTTTTTTTGGGTTTTTTTTTTTTTTGAGAGACAGTTGAGACAGGGTCTCACTAACTCATTAAGTTGTCCAGGCTGAATTCTAACTTGCCATCCTCATTTCAGCTTCCCACAGCGTTGGAATTCGGGGTCTGTGCTATGGATGCCTGGTTCATTTTTAAAATTTACTTTATTTTATCTTATTTTGGCACCAGTGATTGAACTCAAGACCTCGTGCTTGCTAGGCAGCCACTGAGCTAAATCCTTGGCCCTTGTGTTTTTGAGACAGGGTCTCGCTATGCAGTTCAGGCTGGCCTTGAGCTCACTTTGTAGCCCAGGCTGGTGTTGAACTCGTAATGATCCTCCTGTCTCCGTCTCCTGAGTGCTGGGATTACAGGCATGCACCACCAGCCCCAGCTTTATTTTATTTTTTTGAGACAGTGTCTCACAATGCAGTTCAGGCTGACCTTGAACTCACTTTGTAGCCCAGGCTGGCCTTAATGTGAAGTGATCCTCCTGCCTCAGCTTCTAAGTGCCGGAATTACAGGGGTGTACCACGATATCTGGCTTAAAAAATGTTTAAAAGTAAAGTAGAGTGGTACCTCAGTTCAGCAATGCTTTTGTTTGCAAACAGTTTGGTTTGCAACTGCATTGACTAACTGACAGACCACAGCCATCTTTCTTGAACAAATGCAAACACGGCCATCTTTTTCAAAATCATGGAACAAATTACGTTTGTGACTAGATAACACTATATTTACAAGCTATATTTTATGAAAAACTATACATTACTATGGGTTTTATTTTTTTGGAAGTAGAAAGTTTAGTTGCTACTGTTTTGTTTTACTGTAGTTTTTGAGACAGGGTCTTAATATGTATTCAGGAATGTCTTGAACTCACTGTGTAGCCCGGCTGACCTCCAACTCCAGGCGATTCTCCTGCCAGGGTCTCCTGAGTGCTGGGATTACAGGCATGTGCCACCACACCAAGCTAGTTGTATAAAGTAGAAAAAACAGCTCTAAAAATTTAATTGCTAAGTAGAAGAAAAAGATAAGTAGTTGTAAAAGTGGTACATCAATGTTAACATTTTCAAAATAAAGTTAGCAGAATGATTTCAAAATTAAGTCAATGAAAAAATATTTAAACTGTTTCAGTGCACACCCCTTTTTGGTACTGGATTTTCTCAGTTTTAGGAAAAAAATCTGTGTGTGTGTGTGTGTGTGTGTGTGTGTGTGTTTGAGTGTTTGAGACAGGGTCTCATTATGCAGTTCAGGTTGGCCATGTGCTCACTTTGTAGCCCAGGCTGGTCTGGAACTTGCAAGGATCCTCCTGCCTCAGCCTCCAAAGTGCTGGGATTACAGTCTTGTGCCACCATGACCAGGTTATATAGGGGAAAGAAATTCCTAACCTACTAGTTACCTGGTACAAGTTTGTGTTCTTTAAAATCGAAAAATGAATTTTAGGAACAACAAAGGTTAAGAGCAGAATGTATTTATTGAAAGAAAGGAAGCTTCTGTCAGAGAGAGACAGAAGAGGTCCTGAGTGGGTTGCCCACTTTTTTTTTTTTGGTCTTTTTGAGACAGTTCTCACTGTGTAGTTCAGGCTGGCCTTGAACTCACTTTGTAGCCCAGGCTGGTCTCCTGCCTCAGCCTCCCAGATGCTGGGATTACAAGTGTGTGCCATCATACCTGGCTCACCCACTATTTTTTGACTATTGGTTGAATTTTTTTTTTTTTTTTGACAGTCTTGCTTTGTGGTTCAGGATTGTCTTGAACTCAGTATGTTTCCCAGGCAGACTTCCCGCTCCAAAGCAGTTTTCCTGCCTAAGTTTCCTGAGTATTGGGATTATGGGCGTGCACAGCACATCTGCCTTTTTTGGTTGAATCTTGAAACATCTTTTTTTGTGTGTGCTAAGGATATAATCCAGGACTTTTTTTGTGTTGTGTGTATGTGGCACCGGGGATTGAACTCATGACCTCACGCTTGCCAGGCAGGCGCTTAGGCCACTGAGCTAGATCCCCGGCCCTTGTCTTTTTGAGACAGGGTCTCACTATGCCGTTCAGGCTGGCCTTGAGCTCACTTTGTAGCCCAGGCTGGTTTCGAACTTCACAGCAATCCTCCAGTCTCAGCCTCCCTAGTGCTAGGATTACAGGCATGCGCCACCACACCCGGCTACAACCCAGGACTTTTAGAATGCTAGGCAAACATTTTATCATTGAGTTACTTCCACAGTAACCCAGTGCCTTTGCACTGAGCTAGATCCTCAGCCCTTTATTTTGACATAGTCTTGCTAAGTGTAAGTTGCCCAGGTTGTGCTCAAACTTGGGAACCTCCTGCCTCAGCTTTCTAGAGTGCTGCCATTATAGGCCCATGTGGGTAGCCCTGTCCACTTTAGTTTTTAATTGAAGGTGGGAGTCTCCCTAAGTCATTAAGTTGCCCAGGCTGGGCTTGAACTTGATAATCTCCTACATCAGCCTCCTGATGTAGCCAGGTTAACAGGCCTGTGCAACCACACTTGGCTTTTATTTTCTCTTATGGAATTAAAGGTTAACAGTTCTTTGTGTAGTCAATTAAAAGTAATATAAAAGTTATTTTACATCATATTTATATTGGGAGTTGTTTTTTGCATTTTGAGTGTTTTCGCTTTGTGGTCTAGGCTGTCTTCGAACTTGAGATGATACTCCTACCTCAGCATCCCAGGTGTTAGGATCATAGGCCTGTGCCATTTAGATCATATTTTATATCCAGTTGTTTCTTTTCTATGTTAAATAATAAGAAAACTAAAACTGACTTAATTTTGATGAAATAGGAACAGGAATTTTTAGCACCTATTGTGTGTCCAGAACCACATCCTCTTGTATTCTGTATTCTTCTGTACTAAGCATGTTTTACCTGACTTTTACTGAACAGTGTATATATTTTGGTTTAATTTCATTAGTGTGCGAACATACTTTATGTTTTTGTGGTAGTGCGTATCCTAACCCCTTTTTATTTTAGTTTGAAATGGGATGTTGGTAAGTTGCTCAGATTTGCCTGGAACTTATGGTCCTTCTGTCTCAGCATCCCAAGTAGCTGCAATTATAGACTTTTTGTGGGGGGGTGTGGGAGAACAGGGTCTCAGCCTTGAACTGCCTCAGCCTCCCACATGCTAGACCTGTGTTTTAATTTTAAGATTGAGCAGAGGAGACATCGAAAGTTTATAAAATTTGTTAAATACAGGCAGTATTACAGCAAATACAGGTCTTACCTTTCCATATTTGGCAATAGAGATTCCAAATGTGTGTAATAGGTTTTTTGAAGAGATTGTTTCTTTTTTATTAGTACATGTTTGCAGTACATAGTGATTACATTCATTATGGGGAGTTGGTACATGTATATAACATATCTTAATTCTCCTTCCTCTGTAATGAAATTTTCTAAACATAGCTTACATTTGTGCTGTTTGAAATTAAGGATTTTTTTGGCATAAATATCAGAATTTTTGCCAGGAATTTAGCTCAGTGGTCTAAGCACCTTCCTGGCAAGCGTGAGGTCATGAGTTCAATCTTCAGTGCCACAAAAACAACAAAACAAAAAACAAATAAATAGCTCATGTTTAAAAAAAGAAAAAAAATCAGAATTTTTCAAGTTTTGCTGATACTTCAGTAACTAGACAGGTGTTTTCTAAGTATATTGAATAAGCATTCCTTTAAAAATCATGAAATAAGGGCCAGGGATTTAGCTCAGTGGCCGAAGCGCCTGCTTGGCAAGTGTTAGGTTGTGCTGCCAAAAAAAAAAAAAAAAACATGAAATATATTATAAATGGAACTCTCCAGTGATATTGTGTTGAATAAGGGCCTTTTTTTTTTTTTTTTTTTTTTTTTGGTACAGGGGATCAAACTCAGGACCTTGAGCTTGCCAGGCGGGTGCTGTGCCATTGGGTGTATCCCTGGTTCTGGATGCTTTATTTTAGACTGCTTCATGAATGTTTGATAATTGTCTTGGCTTCTTTGTTCTTTTTTTTTTAAATGGTACTAGGGTTTCAACCCATGGAGTGACAAGGTTCCCATTTTATTTTCTTTCTGAGACAAAGTCTAGTTAAGGTGCCTGGGCAGTGCTTGAACTTGCTGTGCTCTTGCTTTAGCCTCTGAGTACTAGGATTATGGACGTGTACCACCATGCCTGCCTTTGCCTTTCTTTAAAGCCTTCCCCCTCACCCCTCAGCTTTTCGATTCAGAATCTCACTATGTAGTACAGGCTGGCCTTGAATTCACTGTGTAGCCTAGGCTGGCCTCAAACTCGTGATCCTCCTGCCTCAGCCTCCTGAGTGCTGGGATTACAGGCGTGAACCACCACACCCAGCCTCCATAAAACCTTTTGACTCATCATTATCTCAGTATTAGAGTAAATTCTCAGAGCCAAGCAAATTCTGTCAGGATTTTTTTTTTTTAAGTTCTAAGGCAATTAGATACATATTATTTACATCTAATCTCAGGAAAGAATATTCTTTAAAAATTTTTTCAAAGTTGTGTGAGGCCTACACTAGATTCTATCCTAATTCCTTTCTTTAACCAATGAGGAAATTGAAACGCAGGAAAGTGAACAGAAAAAAAAAAGTGAAGAGATTTCTGTTTTGTTGTACTAAGATTTGAATCTAGGGCCTTCATACTGAGCTACATTCCCTCTTCTTTGTTTATGTTGAGATGATCTCAAGCAGTAGCTGAGCTTTCCAGGTGGGGTTTAAAATTGCCTGCGTCCTGCCTTCATCCCTCAGACTGAGTACTGGGATTATAGGTGTGTGCCACCATACCCAGTGTAGGTGAATAAATTTATTTGGCAAAAAATCGAGGTGATTAAAGATGGATGAAATCATGTGACATTAGGAATGATATCTTCAGCTGCCTGATGGGATTGACTAACAATTAACTGAGTTGTAGGTAGAAGAAACTAGCTAGAAGTACTAGTAATCACTGAGAGTATAAGATCTATTATCTGATTGACATTATCTTTTTTGTTTTCACTTTTTGAGGTATGCCTTACTGTATTACCCAGGCTGTTCTTGAATCTGTGGGCTCAAGTAATCCTTTCTCAGCTTCCAAAGTAGCTGGGACTATAGGCATAAACCACTATGACTAGTTTAGGACATTATTTATTTATTTACTTATTTATTTTTGAGACAGGGTCTTACAATTTATGTAGTTCAGGTAGGCTCATGTAGTTCATCAAACTCATGGTGATCTTCCTGCCTCAGCCTCCTGAGTGTTGGGATTATAGGGGTGTGCCTCCATGCTTGGCAGAATATGATGTTTATTAAGACTGAAAGAGTCAGGGCCGGGGATCTAGCTCAGTGGCCTAAGCGCCTGCCTGGCAAGCGTAAGGTTGTGAGTTCAATCCCCGGTGCCAAAAAAAACAAAGACTGAAAGAGCCATATATAAACTGGATCCAGCAGCATACATCTATAATTCCAGCAAATTTGAAATTTGAGGCAGGTGGACAGTAAGTTTGAGACCAGCCTGGGCAATTAAGGAAAAGTTTATTTCAAAATAAAAAAATGTACCCCCTACCATTAAACTTCAAACAGCTCCCCCTCCCCCCAAAAATGAAAAAAATGAAAAGGTCTGGCAATGTAGCAGGTCACTTCCTGAGTTCAGTCTCTTTTATCACAAAAGGCCAAAAAATAGCTGGGCATGGTGGCACATGCTTGTACTTAGGTGGTTGAAGAAGGAGGATCACAAATTGATCTCCTGAACAACTTTGCAAGACCCTATCTCAAGAAAGAGAGTGGTAGGGCCGGGAATTTAGCTTAGTGGCACAAGCGCCTTCCTGGCAAGCACCAGGTCTTGAGTCTGATCCCTGGTACAAAAAAAAAAAAAAAAAAGAGTGCAGGGCGGGGGGCCTGTAGCTCAGTGTGAAGGCTCTGAGTTCAGTCCCCATTACTTAAGGGAAAAAAGGGAAAAAACACTCTGTATAACACTGATTTAGTTAAAGATTTACCTTTTCCTTACAAAATACCATTGTCTAATAAATAGAGTATGCTGCCAGACGTGGCAGTGCATGTCTAGGAGGCTGAGGCAAGTGGATGGTTATGAGTTTGAGGCCAGCCTGATAGATATATGTATATTGACCGTGTCACACAAAACTGAGAAAAGGTATGTGAGGGGATCCTGGGGGATTTAGCTAAGTGTTAGTCATAGAGCTCATACTCGTGAGAGACTATGGGTTCGTTCCCTAGTACCAAAAAGAAAAAGAGAACATTTTGTGATAGACAGGTTCTATGTCTGTATTGTCTAGTGCATGACCTCCCTTTCTTTCTGGGAATTGAACCCAGCACCTCTACACTGAGTTACATTTCCTGCTAAATTGCCCAGGCTGGGCCAGAATTTGAGATCCTTCTTTCTACCTCAGCTTCTCAAAGTGCTGGGATTACAGGTTTGGGCCACCACATGTGGTTTATTGTTTTTTTATTTGTTATTCATTTATTTAGTTTTTTGAGACAGGTCTCTAGTTCAGGCTGGCCTTGATCTCTACGTAACGCAGGCTAGCCTCAAACGTGCTGTAATCCTCCTGCTTTAGCCTCCCCAGTGCTGGGATTATAGGCATGTATACTATGCCCAGCTTTATTGTTTATTTTTTTGTTTCATTTTTTTGGCCAACTCACGACCTTGCACTTACCAGGCAAATTCTTGATCCGCTGAGCTAAATCCCCAGCCTTTTATTTTTTTATTTTTTTGGTACAGGGGACCAGACTCACGACCTCACAATTGCCAGGCAGGCGTTTACACCACTGAGATAAATCCCTGGCCCTATTGTTTATTTTTTTTTTGCAGCACCGGGGATTGAACTCATGACCTTGCGCTTGCCGGGCAGGCGCTTAGAACACTGAGCTAGATCCCCAGCCCTGTTTTTGAGACAGGGTCTCACTATGCCGTTCAGGCTGGCCTTGAGCTCACTTTGTAGCCCAGGCTGGTCCCGAACTCACAACGATTTATCCATCCGCCTGTCTCAGCCTCCCAAGTGCTGGGATTACAGGCATGAGCCACCACGCCCGGCCTTATTTATTTTTGAGATAGTGTCTAAGTCACTAAATTGCTGGGTCTGGGTTCAAATTTTGGATCCGCCTCAGTTTCCTAGAGTGCTGGGCATTATGGGTGTGCATTGCAACAGCTCATTGTCTTTTTTTTTTTTTTAATACTGGAGATTGAACCTGAACCCATGGCCACTGCACTAGAACTACATGTGCCCCACCTTACCTGTCCCAAATTTTGTAATTCTTGTCTTCAAAATAGGCATGTTTAAAAATCTTGTCCAGTAGAAAGTTTTAAGAGTAGGTCACTTCCAGCAACACTGTCTGTAATGAGTTTCTCCTCTGCTTGCAGATAAATTAATAAATTCTGACTTCATCTTTTCAGCACTGGCAATGGAATGTAGGACTTGGTGCATGTTAAACAGAAGTTCTAACACTAAGCTGTATCCTTACCCCAAAATAGTACATTCCAGCCTAGTAAAATAAGCTAAGTTGGTCTTTTTTGGGGGGTGGGGGGTCTTTTCGAGACAGGGCCTATGTAGTTCATGCAGTCCTGGAACTCATTATGTACCCCAGACAGCAGTCCTGTCTCAGCCTCCCAAGTGCTGGCATTGAAGGTGTAGGCCACCACGCTCAGCTGTAGATAAGCTAATTTTCTACTTTTTTTCCTAAAAATACTTAATGAGAGTATTGTAGCCTCTTAGTCTAGGTAAGTTAGGTTGGATTTACTGTCAAATTTAACTTTATAGAATAGGGTTTTGTTTTGTTTTGTTTTTGTGGCACTGGGGATTGAACTCATGACCTTGCGCTTGCCTGGCAGGCGCTTAGACCACTGAACTAGTTCCCCGGCCCTTGTCTTTTTGAGACAGGGTTGCACTGTGCTGTTCAGGCTGGCCTTGAGCTCGCTTTGCAGCCCAGGCTGGTCTCAAACTCACAATACTGTCTCAGCCTCCCAAGTGCTGGGATTACAGGCATAAGCCACCACACTCAGCTAGAATAGGTTTGTTTTTTTTTTTTTTTTTTTTTCTTTTGGAGACTGGGTTTTGATATGCATTTCAGGCTGGCCTTGAACTTACTTGGTAGCCCGTGCTGGACTCTCGCAGCAATCCTCCTGCCTTAGCCTCCCAAGTGCTTGGGTTACAGACATGCACTGCTACTCCCAGCCTATGGAAAAGTATTACTGTCTATAGCGTAAACATGTGCTGTAAAGATTGGGATCAGTAGGGATGGAAAATCGGCTAAATTCAAACAAGCATTGCTGGAGTTGTTCTTTGAGTTTTTAAATAAATAATGACAACCATGGTGCTTAATTAAACACTCAAAATGTTTCTGGAAAAGATGAAAGTAATCTTCATATTTTTTCCGTTTTTAATCTCATTTTAGCTGCACTGGGTGTTCAGCAGCCATCCCTTCTTGGAGCATCTCCTACTCTTTACACACAGCAAACTGCATTGGCGGCAGCAGGCCTGACCACACAGACGCCAGCAAACTATCCATTAACGCAAACTGCAGCATTGCAGCAACAGGCCGCAGCTGCAGCAGCTGCATTGCAACAGGTGAATTCATAAGGTTTTTTTTAATTTAAAAAAAATGGATAAGTGCATTTTCAGTACATAATGATTACATGTATTGTGGGGAGTTGGTACATGTACATAACATAAGAATTTATAGGTTTAATATGTGACACAGAAGGCTGTAAAATGTATCTGAATAGTTGGAGTTGCAATTTCCATTTTTTTAGAGAATGAAGAATAGTGGAGTTTGTCTTGGGGTTTTTTTTTTTTTGTGGTGATAAAAATTACAGTGTATATGCCCAGCACATAGGAAATATACTCATGTAGTCTAATTCTTAAAGTAGGCAATTCTTACAGATTATTTGAATAAAATTTAGCTCTTGATGATTCCAAGTATGAGTAATCATTTTAGATGAAGTTTAGCTGTTCTAGAAAGTGTCTTTTCAGTGTAATTTTGATTATTTCTATATATCACTATTTTGAGAATGAATAAAAAACTGTTATCTGTATTTTTCTGTGCATAATGTGTTCATTTAATCTTTCAGCAATATTCACAACCTCAGCAGGCCTTGTATAGTGTGCAGCAACAGGTTAGTTTATATTTTTCATGCTTAAAAACTGATTTTATTTACGTAGATTTTTTTGTTTTGTTATTTTGAGGCAGGATCTCACTATGTAACCCAGGCTGGTCTCAACCTCTCCCAGTTTAGCCTCCCAAATGCTGGAATTACACGTGTGTGCCACCATACCTCGCTATAAACTGATTTTAAGATAGCCATTTGTTCCAAAATTCAATTGATAGCTAGTTTTTATACCTACTAGCTACCATAAACCATAGTGCATGAGTTGAATTTTTCTGAAGGGAATAGAGGATAGAAGAGAAAAAGGAATACCCCTAAAGGAGAGAGTGATAAATAGGCCCAAAATCCTGCATCTTGGACTAGCTGCTAGAATTTTCACATACTGTATCTCTAAGAAAGCATACTGAGGGTAATGTGGAGAAAAACATTCTGAGTCTTTGGACCTCTGTGTTTACTCTGCTAAGATAAATATCATATGAAAGTGAAAAGCTTCTTTTCCCACTTGAAGCCTAATTGTCACACAGGCCACTTGCTGTCAGTCTTTGTTTTTTAGTAGAATACGTCCCCTTTTCCTATTCTAGTTATGTGTAAAAATTCAATATAGAAAGTAATAGAATAGAACTGTTAAAAAAGGGGAGGAAGCCTCCCTTTGAGTTCACTTCCCTATTCTCAAGGCACATTTGAACAATTTGAAAACTCCTGACTTAGACTAAAAGCAAGTTTCTTAGCCCTCTTTCTCTTAGATTTAGCCTCTAGTCATTCCCTTAAGGTTCTTGTTTCTTAGGAAGAAATAAGGACATCCTAAAGACAAGATTGTCTAGGAAAGGAGAGTTTACTTTGCTTAATTTAGATAGTTTTCTAGCCAAAGTGCCCATTCCAGGCTTGTCTGTGGCTAGCAAATAGTGTTGAGTCTGCCTCAGTAAGTTTTAAGAGCTCCGTGTAGTGGCACTTGGCTGTAATCACGGCAACGTGGGAGACTGAAGGAAGATTGCAAATTCCAGTCCAGCCTGGGGAACATAGCAAGACCCTATTTCAAAGTAAAAACATTTAGAGGGGCTGGGGGTTTAGGTCAGTGGTGTAAGTGCCTGCTTTGCAGTTGCAAGGTCCTGTGTTCGATTCCCCATTACCCTCCCCCCAAATAAATAAATAAATAAAAACATGGACTGTGAGAGCTTGCATGTTGGTACATATAATCCTAGCACTCAGGAGGCTGAAGCAGGAGGATGACATCAAGTTTGAGGCTAGCCTGGACTACTTAGTAAATTCAGGACCACTCTGAATTCCATAGTGGGATTGTATCTCAAAAAGACAAAACCAAGCAGACAGACAAAAACCTCCAGAAATTGGGCTGTAAAACTGGCATGGGGAGAGCTGGGGACTTAGCTCAGTGGCCTAAGTACCTGCCTTGCAAGTGTGAGGTCACGAGCTCGATCCCTGGTGCTGCAAAAAAAAAAAAAAAAAAAAAAAAAAAAAAAGAAAAACTGGCGTGGGGCATACACCTGTAATCCCAGTACTCGGGAAGCAGGAGGATCTCCGTGATTTCAAGACCAGTCCGGGCTATGGTTTGAGACTTAAGTTAAATGAGGGGTGGGCTGTGGTTGTTGCTCAGTGTTAGAGCATTTCTGTAGCTTATAGGAGGCCTAGTACTCAGTCTCCTGCATCACACAAAATAGAAGTTACCGATTCAAAAACACACAGCACTCAGGACAGGACGCCAATACAAGAGAAGGACCAGAAACTGGACCTGAAGGCAGTGTGCATGAGCATGAGGCTTAAATGCTGTGGGGCTTCAGAACTCTTTTATTATCTCTGAAATTATAACATCTCACTGAGCAATTTAAGGGAATTGCTTTAATTTTTTGAAAACTGGCAAGAGATCTAAAAATTGCTGTCTTTTTGTAAGAATTTTTGGTTTTGTGTTCCTTTTGATCTTGGAACTTGGACCATGAGCCTCCATAGTGAGACAGATCCTCAGCACCTCTCTCCCATCCCCATTTGGCTGACTTTCCCAGGCTGTGCTTATTGTCTTCCTGCCTCAATTCCTAGAGTGCTGAGATTACAGACATGTGCTATCATACCTGGCTTTAGCTGTCTTTACTTTAAAATAAAAGGGTATGGCTTGTTAGGGCATTTGCCTATTGTGAGTGGCTCTGGGTTTACTCTCCAGTCCCAGAATATAACCCTCAGACTCACTTTTGTTGTTGTTTTTGTGTTTTGGTACTAGAGATTGAACTCATGACTTGCCAGGAAGGTGCTTACGCCACTGAGCTAAATCCCTGGCCAGACTCACTTTCTTTTTTTTTTTTTTTGCAGCACTGGGGATAGAACTCATGACCTCGTGCTTGCCAGGCAGGCTGTTACACCACTGAGCTAAATCCCTGGCCCTTGTCTTTTGAGACAGGGTCTTGCTCTATACTATTCAGGCTGGCCTTGAGCTGACTTTGTAGCCCAGGCTGGTCTTGAACACGCAACCATCCTTCTGCCTCAGCCTCCCGAGTGCTGGGATTACAGGTGTGTGCCACCAAGCCCAGCTCAAACTCACTTTTTAAAAATAATTTTTTAGTACATATTTCTGGTACATAATGTTTACATTCATTATGGGAAATTTGTACACGTATATAATGTTTTTACTTTTCCTTCTTCTCCTTCTCTCCATCTCTAGATCGCCCTCTGATTTGCAAAAAGATGTTTCCTGTTTTCTCTCTTTTATTTGCTCTTTATTTATACTTTGGGTTTCTCATGTAAGAGAGACCATGTGATACCACATTTTCTTGATCCATTTATCTATTGATGAAAATATAGGCAGGGTCTAAGATTTAGCTCTTTTTGTTTGTCTTTTTGAGGCAGGGTCTCACTATGTCATTCAGGCTGGCCTTGAGTTCACTTTGTAACTCAAGCTGGTCTCGATCTTGCAGTGATCCTCCTGCCTTGCCTCCCGAGTGCTGGATTTCAAGTGTGCACCACCAGCCCTGTCTTCTAAGATCTAGCTTTTATGAGTTGTCCTGCTATAAACATGTATGTGTGTGTATCCTTGTAATATGTCTTTAATAAGTCTTTTAGGAAGATACCTAGAAGGGGAATAGCTGGGTTAAGTGGAATTTCTACTTCTAATTTTTTGATGAATCTCTGTACAGATTTCCATAGCTGTATAGTTTACATTCCCACCAACAGCATAGAAGGTTTCCTTTTTCCCTATACCTACATGTTTTCATTTTGTATTATTGAGGTTTAAACCAAGAGCCTTCATACTGAGCCTATATCATAGGCCTTTTTTCTTTTTTTTTTGGTATCAGGAATTGAACACAGAACCTTGCGCTTGCCAGGCAGGCGTTATGCCATTGCGTTACATTTCTGGCCCCCCCTTTTTTCTTTTCACCTTTTCTTTTAAATTAGTATTGAGACGTCACATTAAGTTACCCAAGCCTGGCTCAAATGGAGAGCCTCCTGTCTCAGCCTACCAGAGTACTAGGATTACAGGTGTGCATCACCATGCCCAGTTAGAAATTTTTTTTGTTTTTCTTTTTGAGACAGAGTCTCTGCTGTGCAGTTTAGGCTGATCTTAGGCTCACTTTGTAGCCCAGGCTGGTCTGGAACTTGCAGTGATCCTCCTGCCTCAGCATCCTGAGTGCTGGGATTACAGGCATAGGCCACCGTGCCCAGCAAAATATAATATTTTTATAAGATTTAGCCCCTAGGCCTGACGTGGTGATGCACATATGTAATCCCAGCACTGGAGAGGCAGAAGCAGAAGGATTACAGCAAGTTCAAGACCAGCCCAGACTATATAATGAGAACCTGTCTCAAAAAAAAAAAAAAAAGATTCAATCTCTAATAAACAGTGACATCATGTTAGCTCAGTATTTTAGTTTGAACCTTATATATAAATTCTGTTGTCCTCGCTTATGTCAAGATTACTTACCAAGTTTGTAAGCCCCTCCCCACTGTTCCTTTTCTGTTAAAAGTGTTGATGTTGTCAGAGAAACCATATCAGAGTGTATGGTTCTTCATGGTGAGCACTCCTGTGGTAAATCTGACCATTACGAGTTTTCATTTTAGACATTTATATGAATTAGATATCCAGTGCTATTTCTGTTAGTTAGCATATTCATGATACATGTTTCAGTAGTGTAGTAATTAACTCATTGTGGAAGTAGAAATCTCATTTAGGGGATTGTGGGATTTTTTTTATGTGTTATTTTCTTTGAACAAAAAAAGTTAATTTTAGCTGAAAATGGTGGCACACACCTGTAATCCTAGCAGTCAGAACACTGAGGCGGGAGGATCACCACAAATTCAAGGCCAGTGTGGGTTACCTAGTGAGTTTTAGGCCAACCGAATTACTTGGTGACATTCTGAGAAAAACAAAAGCAATCCCATTTCTAAGTCAGGTAAGGTGTCACACATTTGTAATCCCAGCACTTATGGAGGCCAAGGCAAGAAGCAAGCCCTAGCCTATGTGGAAAGTTCAAGCCCAGCTTGTACTGCACAGCAAAATCCCTAGTGTGGTGGCACGTGTCTGTAATCGCAGACACTTTAGAGAATGAGGCAGAAAGATTGTGATTTCAGGGCCAACCTGGACAACTTAGGTTCCAGCTAAAAAAAAAACAAAAAAAAATTGAATTTCATTTTTTTAAAATGTAACTTAAGTGCCTATTATTGAATGAGTTACTTATATATCATATCATTTGGTATAAGTACCCACTCTTTGTATGTTACACCAAATGATGTGTTACATTTCATCTTTTTCTTAAAAATAAGGTAATGTTTAATAGGAATTTTCCTTATGAAGCATCTGGAACAGCAACTGACTGATCCTTTTGTATATTTTTCTTTTTCTTTTTCTTTCTTTGTTTTTTTTTTTTTTTTTTTTTTTTTTTTTTTTTTTTTTTTTTTTTTTTTTTTTTTTTTTTTTTTTTTTTTTTTTTTTTTTTTTTTTTTTTTTTTTTTTTTTTTTTTTTTTTTTTTGGTGCCTATTTTCAGTTACAGCAACCCCAGCAGACCCTTTTAACACAGGTTAGTATGGTATTATATTATTTCTTTTAGATATCTAAATAAAGAGCAAATAAAGTTTTATTTGTAGAGCTTTTTGAATTTTTTCTGTTCCATTATAATTACATGCAGTATAATTAGAAATCTTTAGGAAATTTTGCATTTTTTTTTTTTTTTGTGGATGTTGTTTCTTATCCTAGCAGGAGATATCCATGCTTTTAACCTCTCCGGAGGGTAAGGCAGGAGGACTATGACTTCAGGGCCAGCCAGGGTTGAGGACAGTGAGTCCCTGCCTTAAAATAAAAAATAGCTGAGGCTGTAGCTCAATGCAAGGCCCTAGGTTCAATTTCTAGTAATACCTCTCCCAAAGATACAGTGTTTGTAATAATTCAACAGTGTATTGCTACATAAATATGGAAAATGCATCAGTTTATATATTTTGATTGCATTTGTTCTGTAGTTTTTAAATGTCTCATTTTAAACTTAATACAAGGGGGCCAGGGATCTAGCTCAGTGACCTAAGTGCCTGCCTGGCAAGCCCGAGGTCATGAGTTCAATTCCCAGTGCCTCAAAAAATAAATAAACAAACAAACAAACAAACTTAATACAAGGGCCAGGGGTATAGCTCAGTGGTGTAGCACTTGCCTGGCAAGCGCAAAGTCCTGAGTTTGATTCTCGGTACCAAAAATGAATAAACAAACTACACTTAATACAGACATTTTTCTTTACATTTGTCAGGGTTGGGGCCTTGCTAGGCATTGAGCCTGGGCCCCTTTCATCCTAGGTAAGCACTCTACTACTGTATTAGTAGCCCTCTTTATAGCCAGTATTTAGGAAATTTTTAAATACTCGTTCTTTTCTAGCTTAACCTTACGTGAAGTTACTTACATCATTAGTTTAATTCTTTAAGAATATTAAGTTTGGTTTTGGTTTTTGGCTTTTATATTGTGCTCTGGAATCAAACCCAGGGCCTCATGCATGATAGGCAAGTGCTGCACCACTGAGCTACATCCCCAGCCCATATTTAAAAATAAAGAATTTTTAGGTCTGTGGACCCTAAAAGGTAGAGCACATGTTTGACGTAGTGTAAGGCTTTGGATTTGGACCTTACCACCACACATAAAATGTTTTAACTTTTTGATGTTTAGTGTCATCTGAGTGTTTCTGTTTTATACTTTTTCTTTACAACCCTTAAAAAAAAATGCCTGGGTGTGGTGGTGCATGCCCAGCCCATAATCCTAGCACTGTGGGAGGCTGAGGAGCCCAACCTGGGCAATTTAGCAACTTAGTGAGATTCTGTCTCAAAATATAAGAAGGTTTGGCAATGTGCCTCCGTGCCAAGGCCCTCAGATCAATCCCCAGTGCTTAGGGAGTGTATGTGTAAAAAGCATTCTTTTTTGTGGTACCAGGAATCCAGCCAGGGCCTTGAGCATGCTAGGAAAGAGCTCTAACAGTGAGCTACACTTGCAGCCCTGTTAATTTTTTCTTTTTTGTTTGTTTGAGACAGGTCTTGCTGTGTTGTTCAGGCTCATCTTGAACTTACTGTACAGCCTAGGTTGGCCTCAAATCTGGGGTAATCTACCTCAGCCTCCTGAGTGCTGGGATTACAGTCTTGTGCCATCACTCTCTGTACTAAATTTATAAATATTTGTGATGGGGTCTTGTTATGACTGGCTTTGAAATTGCAGCCTTCCTCAGCCCCACCCTCCTAAATAGCTGGCATTACACTTGACTAAAAAACATTTTCTCATTAAGTGTACAATAACAAGCTGTTGGCAGGATTTTACCCATGGGTCATAATTTGTTGACCTGTAGAAATGAAATTCTGCAGCTGTTTAAAGGAATGGGGGAAAAGAAAGTGAAACTTACGTTTTTTAAGTATTGGAGTAAATTAAAACAGGGTTTAGCTGGGCATGGTGGCACATGTCTGTAATACCAGCCCTTGGAAGGCTGAGGCAGAAGTATCAGTGTGCGCTCAAGGCCAGCCTCAACTATATAGAGTGAGTCCTTGTGGGGGATTTTTGTCTTTTTTTTTTTGAGACAGGGCTTTGCTAGGTAGTCAGGCTGACCTCGAACTCTAGATTTTTGCCTCACCCTCAATGCTGGGATTATAGGCATGGGCTACCATTCCCTACAAGGAGTCCCTGTTTTAAAAAAGAAAACCCAGGGTCCCACAAATGTGCTTCCCTGAGTGTACTATTGAGCATTGCTGCAATCCCTAGAACTGTCATGTTATATATGGGGTATCTCAGAAACATGAATGGGGTGGAAGAAAATGTATGATGCAGTGTGTATTACAGGGTTCCATTTACTTGTGAGGGAATAGGAGGAGGTCTATTTTTATTTGTATGTGTGCATATTTAAATAGAATATTTCCAGGAAGCCCTGTGATAATTTATTGTGATGCGATTCTCCTCTCTGCCCATGGACAGGAGCTGACTAGTTGAGGAACAAGGATAAAGAGTAGCTTTACTCTGTTAAATACTTTGTTTAATTAATTAATTAATTAATTGGTACCAAGGATGAACTCAGGACCTTGTGCTTGCCAGGCAGACGCTGTGCTGCTGAGCTATATCCCCAACCCAGTAAATTACCTTTTAAAAATAAAGTGCACATGCGTTGAAAAACCTTACAAAAGAACTAAAATCCAGCCTGGCATACACTCCTATAATCCAAGCGTTAAGGGAGGCTAAGGTAGGATTGCAAATTTGAGATCAGCCTAGGCAAATTTAGCAAGATGTTGTTTCAAAATAAAAAATAAAAAGTATTCGTTCTGTAGCATTGTAGCATGCTCCTGGATTCAATCTCCAGTACTTTAGATAAATAAATGAATAAATAAGGAAACTTACAGATAAAATATGTTGAAAATAACATAACTTTTCAGACTGTATTGTTACTTTCAAGATGTACATAAGTATTTTATAGCATCACATGAAATTTTTAACATTTTGGACCAAAGAATCAATTTGTAATTATTAGACAACTTCATTAATATGTTAATTTTTTCCAACAGCCAGCTGTTGCACTCCCTACAAGCCTTAGCCTGTCTACTCCTCAGCCTGCAGCACAGATAACTGTATCCTATCCAACACCAAGATCCAGTCAGCAACAGACCCAACCTCAGAAACAGCGCGTTTTCACGGGAGTTGTTACGAAGCTACATGATACCTTTGGATTTGTGGATGAAGATGTATTCTTTCAGCTTAGGTAAACTTGATTAGCTGTTGGCAGATGGTTTCTTAAATTAAATGTAAAGCACTTGCTTCCTCATGGCAAAGATTATAATTTTCTAGTCAGTCAGCGCCCCCCCATTGGGGATTGAACTCAGGGCCTTTGAACTGAGTGAGCTACATATACTATATCCAACCCTTTTTACTTTTCATTTTGAGATGGGGTCATGCTAAGTTACCCAGACTGAACTTGAACTTTTGGTCCTCCTGCCTCAGCTTCCCAGAGTCCTGTGATGTCAGATGTGCTCACATCTGACTAGTTTCCTGTTTAATCAGTTAGATTATATTTGGACCTGTTAATTGATGGAGAATATGATTAAAAATATTTTTTGAATTTTTTTGAATATTTATTTATTTATTTATTGGAACCAGGAATTGAACTTACAACCTCACGCTTGCCAGGCAAGTGCTTAAGCTGCTGAACTAAATCCCTGGCCTATATTTTGATTATTGAACAAAGTAGTTATGGTCAGTTCTTTGTAAATGTTTTATTGGAGTTAGATGGCATAGCTAACAAGATTCATGAACAGAATGAGATACATACCTTTTAAAATCTAATCTTCTGTTTGACATTTTTATAATACAGCCTGCATTTGTAATTGAAAAATTAGTAGGATCACATGATTGATAGACTAACATTCACAGTAATAGTTTGGACCTGGAATTTAGGTTGGTGGCGTAAGTGCCTGCCTGGCAAATGCCAGGTTGTGAGTTTGATCCCCAGTACCAAAAAAAAAAAAAAAATAGTACTTTGATAAGTTTGTGATGGTTATAGGAAACGCAGATGTCTTCAGAAATTTCAAGGTGTTTTGTTTTTTATTTTATTCTATGTTTATTTTTAGTATTTTGCTTTTTTTTGTTTTTGGTACCGGGACCAAACTCACAATCTCATGCTTGCCAGGCAGGTGCCTATGCCACTGAGCTAAATCCCCAGCCCTAGTATTTTGCTTTTTATTAATTTTTTTGTTTTGTTTTGTTTTGTTACTGGGGATCAAATTGAAGACATCACGCTCGCCAGGCAGGTATTTGTGCCATTGAGCTATATTCCTGGCCCTGCATTTTGCTTTTTAAAAAGGACCTCACTATGTGTCTCAGTCTGGTCTCAAACTCACTATATAGCTGTGTATGGTGGCACTTGCCCGTTAATTCCAGCTGAGGCAGGAGGATTGCTACAAGTTCAAGGGCCCCCCCCCCCCGCTTCCCCAGCCCTTGCCTTTTTGAGACAGGGTCTCACTATGCCGTTCAGGATGGCCTTGAGCTCACTTTGTAGCCCAGGCTGGTTTCGAACTCACAATGATCCGCCTGTCTCAGCCTCCTGAGTGCTGGGATTACAGGTGTGAGCCACCATGGCTGGCTGCCCATTTAAAAAAAAAAAATTCACTATGTAGCCCAGACTTGCTTTGAACTCTTGATCCTCTTTTTTTTTTCTTCTTTGTTTTAAAGAGAATAAAACCAAACAACAGACAACAGAATAAAGCAAGTCAAAACAAAACAGTGAAAGTGATACAGGACTTTAAAACAGGATTAATAGGAAATCAGGAATGACTACCATAATGCCTCTTGTTATCTTCAAAATTGCTGACCATACCATCACATAATAGAATCAACAAGAACAGAATAAAACCAATCAACAAAACATTGAATAAAACATAACAATAAAATGGGACAAAACAAAACAGAACAATACTGGATTTTAAAACCAAGACAAAAGGAAATCCCTCATAGTTGCTATATTGCATGTTGTTACCCTCTAAATAGATGCTCAGACTACCAACTTTAGGCCTGCAAAGTCAGTCACACAATACAAGCATTAAGTTGTTTATGTATTTCATTTGCTATCAACTCAGCCTGTGTTCCTTTCAATCAGCTGGTTGCTTGGGGAGGCAAGTGGTTCTTGTCTCCTAGCCTGCTTGCCGGCTGGCTAATGGAAAGGGCGAATTGGCTTCTTGTTTCTCTTCACAGGCCCTGCATGGCTGCTGCTAGGTCACAGGAAGGGCAAAAGTGGCTTCTGTTGATCCTCTTGTTACAACCTCCTGAGTATTGGGATTATAGGCATATTTTCAGTGTATCTCCAGTGAACTTCCTTAAGGAGAACTAAATTTGGGAAATTACTATACGAGATTTTTCTGTAACTTGTTTCCAGGTTTCTGTTCTTTTCTTCATTTATCTTTTTTTTGAAAGCTTAAAGCAAATTTACTCTTGAGTTATATCAGAAAGTTCTTTACACAGTGGAGCATAATACTATGAGAATAAGACAAAATAATAAATTGCTTTTGGCTTCAAACCCTGTGTTTCCTTGGGCATGGTGGTGAATTACTATAATCACAGCTCCTGAGGAGGCTGAGGCAAGAGGGTCATAAGATTAAGGCTAGCCTAGGCAGTTTCAAAAAATAAGAGCCGTGAGTAGTAACACTTAGCATGTGTAGAACTGAGTTTTGTCTTTGGTACTGTGCATCAAAAAGAAAAAACAGCTGTTCACATGCAGAGGGTTTACATGATCAGTTCCAAATGAGTCGAAGTATTTTCTACTTTTTAAAAGAACTTTCCAGCCTTCCATTTCAGATATAATATACTTTAAAATTGCAATTATATTAAGTTTTTTTTGGTAGGGAGTCACTTTAAATTGTATATAAATCTTTTGGGGGTAATCTGTTTTACTTGTGTTTATATTTAACTTTTTTTTCAGTGCTGTCAAAGGAAAAACCCCCCAAGTGGGTGATCGAGTATTAGTTGAAGCTACTTACAATCCTAATATGCCTTTTAAATGGAATGCTCAAAGAATTCAAACACTACCAAATCAGGTACATACAATTTTGAATTAAGATAGAAGTTCGGTAATTGAGTTATTTAATTCACTATGAATTTTCCTCCTTTAAAATTGTTATTTCTTGCCTTTTGGCTGGAACTGCCGTCTTGCTGTAATCTGCCAAAATGACGAACACAGAGGGAAAAAGGAGGGAAACCTAGTATATGTTCTCTAGGCCTTTTAGAAAATAGTTGTTCCGTTGGCCACATACATGGGAACGTACAAAAAGGGTGATATTGTAGACATCAAGGGAAAGATTACTGTGCAAAAAGGAATGCCACGCTAATGTTACCATGACAAAACAGGGTCTGCGTTGTTACCCAGCTTGCTTTTGGCATTGTTGTAAACAAGCAAGTTAAGGGCAAGATACTTGCCAAAAGGATTAATGTATGTATTAAGCATATTGAACACTTCAACAGTTGAAATCGTTTCCTGAAATGTGTTAAGGAAAATGATCAGAAAAAGAAGGAAGCCAAAGAGAAAGGTACGTGGGTTCACCTGAAGCACCAACCTGCTCCTCCAGAGAAGCACATTTTGTGAGAACCAATAGGAAGGAGCCTGAGTTGTTGGAACCTATTCCTTATGAATTCATGGCATAAGCTGAGGATGGAGCTATCCATTTAGTACCTAATTTGTGGTTAAGTATTCTAGGCCCTACTTAAAAATAAAAAATCATCCTGTGTTGTAAGGATGGTTTTTTTAATTGAACAGGTGTGGTGCCTTTACCTCAGAAACAAGTATTTGGAGCAGACTTTCATTCTACCTAGTTGTGTCAGGTCTTTACTCTTCAGTGTTTTTCTTGCTGAAAGATACTGCTGAGGTATTGTGTAGGTATATACCCAAATGGTCAAATATTTAAGAAATACTTATATTGGCTTGAAGATCCTGTAAATCACCATGGGGAAAAAAATGTATGAAAATAAAATGGCAGTCACTTCAATTAAAAAAATGGAAGTCCATTTTCGTTAAAAAAATTTTTTTAAAAAATTTTCTTTTGTTCAAGAATCAGTCCCAAACTCAACCTTTACTGAAGACTCCCCCTGCTGTACTTCAGCCTATCACACCACAGACAACATTTGGTGTTCAGGCTCAGCCGCAGCCCCAGTCCCTCCTGCAGGCACAGATTTCAGCAGCTTCTCTTACACCACTGCTACAGACGCAGCCACAGCCCTTACTCCAGCAGCCACAACAGAAAGGTATGATGCATGTTACCTTTGCTTGTTTCAGTCTAGGATGTTATCCATTGCTGGTCTGTTCTGGTCTGGTTTGTCTTGTCTTCTCTTTTTTGTGGTATTGGAGATTGAACCCTGGACTTCACATGTACTAGTCAGGTGCTCTACCATTTCACTACATCCCCAGCAAGTGTGCTTTTAATTTCAAAAGAGTTGGGAAGTCAGATAAAAAAATGAAGTTTAAAGATCCTGAATAGAACACCTTCTGCTTTTGTAAGCTACATTGAGATATTTTTAAATTGATTTTAGTAATAGAAATAAGCTCATTGAATAGAAAATTCTTTGTGGACTTAAAAAAATCTTCATGATGTTTTGTTTTGTTTTGAGACAGGGTCTCACTGTGTAGTTCAGGATGGCTTTGAACTCATAGCAGTCCTCCCATAGCCTCCTGAGAGCTGGCATGACAGGAGTGCATCACACATGCATGCACACATCTATTTGTATCTTATCTCTAATGGAAAAATCTGTTTGAGATTTATTCCTTATGAACATACCTGAAATATTTTACATACACACAGAATTTTGTGGTAACACTTTACTCATTGAACCATAATAAATCAAATGAATAAACTAACCTTTAAACTTTCATTTGCAAAATGATTATTTGATGTTGTGAATATTTTCTTAGAGACATTGTTTAAAATAATAGCCTTAACAGAACCCTACCTAACTGGCATTTTTTAAATTATGGCAGTTTAGCTGGGCGTGGTGGCTCATGCCTGTAATGCCAGCGCTCGGGAGGCTGAGACAGGATGATCGATGTGAGTTTGAGACCAGCCTGGGCTACAAAGTGAGCTCAAGGCCAGCCTGAATGGCATAGCGAGACCCTGTCTCAAAAAGACCAGGGCTGGGAATTTGGCTCAGTGGCCTAAGTGCCTGCCTGGCAAGTGCGAGGTTGTGAGTTCAATCCCTGGTGCCGCCAAAAAAAAAAAAAAAAAATGGTAGAAAGACATTCAAGACATTCTCTAGCCTTCTAGTAACTGATGAACTGAACACTTGAAACTCCACTAAAATCAAACCCATCTTACTTTCTTCCTCCTTAATATTTTTTAAACTACCCTCATGGTTGGTATTAATAACAACCAAGAACATAGGACACATCAATAACAGAAACGCTGCTTCCTTGGGCCTTCCCACTATTTTTTTCCCCCGTTATCGGGGATTGAACCCAGGGCATTCCACCACTGATCTTTATATCTCTAGACCTTTTAATTTTATTTTCATTCTGAGACAGGGTCTCAATGAGTTCCTTGGGCAGACTCAAACATTTGCTCATCCAGCCTCAGCCTCCCTAAGAGCCACAGTGCTCAGCTCCATAGTCCCCCCCACCCCCTGCCCAGCCCAGTTGTGCTGGGTATCAAACCTAGCACCTCAGCCATTTTAGGCACACTGTGTACTACACTGAGCTACATTCCTAGGTCCTCCTACATCTCTTTTTTTCTTCTTTTTTTCATTTTTTGATACAGGGTCTTACTATGTAGTTGAGGTTGTTTCTGAACTCACTTTGTAGCCCAGGCTGTCCTCAAATTGTTGATCCTCCTGCCTTACCCTCCCGAGTGCTGGAGTTACAGCTGTGTGCCACCACACCCAGCTACAATGTCTTTTTTGACCTTAACAGTGATAACTTGTAATCATGTTTTATTACTTTGCTATGGGGTAGTGCTTAATGAGTAATATTTTAAAATCATTTTGCTATAATTGTGTCATTAATTCACAATAAAAGACAAAGCTGGGCCTTCAGTCAGAATTATCTCCTGCCTCATCTTCATTCAGCAATGAAGGCCAAAAAGATATTTTAGGTAGTATAACTTAATGTAAGATATAGTTCTTCCCCCATTCCATTCCATTCCATTTATTTATTTAGCATTAATGATTGAACCCAGGATGTTTTGTGTGCTAAGCACATGGTCTGTCACTGAGCTAAACTTTGTGCAGCTCACACTCCTATTTGTTTTTTCTTTAAACCAGGGCCTTTGCACTGAGCTACATCCTTAGCCCTTTTTAAAAATTTTTGAGACAGGCTCTTTATGCAGTGTGGACTAGACTTCTGATGATCCTCTGCTGTACACTTCTGAGGAGCTGGAATTAGAGATGTTTCCCAGCTGTCCCTCTCCTCCCCTTCCCTATTCTCTTTCTTTCCTCTTCCCTTTCTTCTTACCTCCCCTCCTTTGCCTCCCTTTCTCCCTCCCTCCCGCTCTTCCCCCTTTTTTCTCTCCCCCTCTCTTTTCTTTCTTCCCCTCTCTCTTCTTCCCTCCTTCTCTTGCTCCCTCCCACTCTCTCTGTGTTTTTGAGACAGGCTCTCCCTGTACAGTTCAGGCTGGCCTTGAATTTGTTATGTATCCCAGCCTGGCCTTCAGTCAGAATTAGCTCCTGCCTCATCTTCCAAGTGCTGGGATTACAGGTGTGCACCTCTGCACCCAGCTGTTTCTCTTTTTGATGCTCTTAATTGTCTTAAATATTAAAGAAGTGTAAGAATCCTGTTGACATACACATTTTTCCATTCCTAATAGATCAGACTCACAACTGATTTTTTTTAGGAAGCACAGTAGTTGATAGTTTTTCCTGCTGCGAACTGCAGAACAATAATTCAGACAGACTCTGTGCTTGATTTCATAAGGGAATTAATGTGTTCATCATATACTAGTGTCAGAAAAACGATCAAACTGAGAGATGGTAAATTTCTCATACATCATATTAGCATACTCTGTCTTTCATTTCCTGTGATGTTTATGTTACTCTTCATACACATTTAGCTGTTTTTGTCCTGTTCTAGGGATTAAACACAGCCTTGAGTATGGTAACAAGTTCTCCACCAGTGAATTACATCCCTAGGGTTAAACAATTTTAAAGAAAAACCTTTAAAGAAAAAGCTAGGGCCCTCTAACACTGAGCTAACTTTCCAGTCCTGTTTTATTTTTAGACAGAGTCTGGCTAAGTTGCTCAGGCTGGGCTTGAATTTGCAGTCCTCCTTCTTCACTCTCCTTCATGCTGTGATTATAGGTGTGTGTCACCAAGCTGAGGTAGAAAAAGGGTTTTATAGCCTTATGGTCTGATGAAATGTTGAAAGGGGAAAGACTTGGGTACTTACTCATCCTGTTTATTCTTTTTAAAACAGATTAACCAATAGATAATTTTAAATTTTTTTTAAAGGAAGGCAGACTTGTACTGTGCTAACTGAAAAATATATTATTATATATATTATAAAAATACATTTTAGTATTTAATGTCCAGTACTAGGAAGAGCTCATCAAAAACAACTCCTGTTCCTCAAAATAATTTGTTACACCAACTTTGAAAAAGCGATTTTTCCAGGCTTGGTGGCACACTCAGAGCTGGAGTAGGAAGGATCACCATGAATTCAAGACCAGCCTGGGCTACATAGCGAGACACTCTCAGAAAACAACAGATGGCCCAGTGTGGTGGCGCACTCCTGTAATCACAGCACTTTGGAGGCTGAGGCAGGAGGATTGTTGCAAGTTTGAAACCAGCCTGGGCTACAAAGTGAGCCCAAGGCCAGCCTGAACTGCATAGAGAGAGATCCTGTCTCAAAAAAACAAAAACAAAAAAGCAATTTTAAGTGTGGCATGATGGTACATACCTCTAATGCCAGTGCTTAGGAGGCTGAGGCAGGAAGATCACAACTTTGTACCCAGACAATTTAGTGAGACCCTACCTCAAAATAAAATTTTCATGTGGAGGGGTGTGAGTCAGTTTGAAGGTCATGGCTTAAATCCTTAATACAACCCCTGTTCAAAAAAAAGAAAGAAAAGAGAAAAAAGAAAAAGCAGTTTTAGTGACTTCCAATTATTTTATCTAGTTCAAACAGGTTGTGTTTTTAAACTTTTGTTTAAACAAGGTCTTAAAATTTTTTCTATCTTTTTAAGCTGGTTTATTGCAGCCTCCTGTTCGCATAGTTTCACAGCCACAACCAGCACGAAGGTTGGATCCACCATCTAGATTTTCAGGAAGGAATGACAGAGGGGATCAAGTGCCTAACAGGAAAGATGACCGAAGGTACGTTTTAAAATATACTGTGGATGGTGGTGATTACACAGGAAATGGGAATGTACTTAGTATCACTTAAAATGGTTAAAAGGAACCGATGTGATGGCGCATGCCTGTAATTCCAGCATTGGAGAGGTGAGGGATCACTGCTAGTTCAAGGCCAAACTAAACTATATATAGAGAGACTATTTGTGGGAAGAGGGTATCAGGAATTGAACTCAGGACCTTGTGCTTGCCAAGCAGGCACTGTGCTACTGAGCTATGTCCTCAGCCCTGCAAGACTCTAAAAGAAAAGTTAAAAGATAAATTTTATGTTTATATATATGACACCTTTTTTTTGCTGGCAGCCCTAGGGTTTGGACCCAGACCCTTTGTACTGAGCTACATCCTCAACTTTTTTTTTTTTTTTTTTTGTCTTTTTGAGACAGGGTCTCACTGAAGTTTAGGCTGGCCTTGAGCTCACCCAGGCTGGTCTCAAACTCAAGTATCCTCCAGCCTCAGCCTCCCGAGTGCTGGGATCACAGGTGTGCATCACCATGCCCAGCTCTATCCCCAGCTCTTTTAATTTTCTTGGTTTTGTTACAGGGTTTTGCTAACTCACTAAATTTCCCAGGTTGAGCTCAACATGTGATCCTCCTGTCTCAGCCTCCTAGAGTTCTGGGATTATAGGTGTGCACCACCACCCCTGGTTTTAACCACAGTTTTTAAGAAGTTAAACAATAATACTGTGGAATTTTGCTTAAATTACCTATTACATTTGTTTTTTTAAAGAACTCTACCTTAATACCAAAAATATAGTAATGTTAGAAAAATTTGCTTTAAGTCGTGAAAGAGAAAGAGAAAGACGTAGATCCAGAGAAAGATCACCTCAGAGGAAGCGATCCCGGGAGAGATCGCCCCGAAGAGAGAGAGAACGATCACCTCGGAGAGTTCGACGTGTTGTTCCACGTTATACTGTGCAGTTTTCCAAGTTTTCTTTAGATTGGTATGTTGTTCTTTGTGTTTCCTCCCATTGTTTAATTTCATAATTCTGTATAGTTTGGTGTAGAGTATGTTATCCTCATGAATGTTTTTCTTGTAAAAAATCATTTACTGATATTTATTGCTCTTTAACACCATAAATGCAATTTGAAATCACAAATTTAGTTTTTTGCAAGGTGCATTATTTGCATACACTGATTTAGGGTACCAACCATTGAAAAGGGAAGCCCTAGAGGAAATTCCTTTGTGATGAAAATTGTTCCTTATATTGACTTCATTAAGATGCAGATTTATTGATGACTTTCAAGTTTTTGTTTTGGATGGAGCAGTAAGACAGATTCAACCAATTGTTTCAATTTTAGCTGTGTTGATACAGTGTAATGTCCAAACTTGTGAAAACACTCAGACCTGTGTAATATGCAGACGTGTGTCCTTGTATGTCTCTAATTATATTACTGAGGTTTTGGAAGTGGTGGGTAAGGGTCAGGTTAGCAGTAATTTCTGAACTTCATAGCTAAAATCTCATGGGAACTTGTAAGATTCATGTGAGGTGCACTCATATTGTAAAGCACTTAACCCAATATGTGGAAATACTCCGTAGTGAATGGTGGTAGTGGGTTGTGGTAGCAACCACTGTTAATAGTTTAACCATGTAACAACCAACTTGACAGTAAAATAAGAAAATCTTTAAAAGCAGTCTCAGAGGTGTTTAGCATGGGCCACAGGTAACTGCATTATAGTGACCTGAGAGGATATTGCTATATTTCAACAGAATACAGTGTTAATATTCAGTCTAGAGGTAGCATACAAATATATTGAAGATACTTAGTACCAAGGAAAATCTTACCTGCTCACTTACATTTGTTTGCTTAATTATAATTATACCTGCTGGTACTTACTTACTCTTGATTGTGGTCAAATCAGCAAGTACTGTTAATTTATAGTTTTTGTTATCTGTGTTTACTTTTACACTTAAAAATATCTATTCTGCATAGTCTAGAGAAACCCATTGGAATTAAAATCACTTTCCCAACTCCAAAGATATTAAATAGAGAAGCTCTGATTGTTGTTTTCACTGCTGGACCTTAACAACTGAGCTACATTCCCAGCTGTGTTACATTTTTTATTTTGAGACAGGATCTTGCTAAGTTGCCCAGGCTGGTCTCACACTTTGAGTCCTCTTACCTTAGCATCCCAGAATACTGGAGTTAGAGGTGTGGGACACAGTGCCCAACTGAGAAACTCTGGTTTTTGAGCCACTTGTTCTCAATATTTTAAGTGCTATTCTGGGAAGAGTTGATGTATACAATTTGAAATGAAATAGCTCCTTCCAAATTAGACCCTCACAGTTTCACCTTAACCACTGAAGTAAATTCCCAGAACATCAAGGAGACTCATTGCAAATAAAAGTCATTTTAAAGTTTCCATGGCTTTTCTCATCTGCAGTTATAGAAATCAAAATTTCCTTATATTGGCTGGGAGCAGTGGCTTCTGTGGCCCTAGTTCTTTGGAAGGCTGAGTTTGGGGAGATAGTGATTTTTGAGGCCAGTATAGCAACACTTCCGTCTCAAAAACAAAACAAATCATAAGAGCTGCTATGTCCAAGTAATACTTTTATTTGTACTTCTTTTATTATAGATTTTATTTCTAGGGAAAAAATACAGTATTGGAAAACTATCACACACCCTTTTCTTCCTTAAAAAAATGAAGGGTATGTTTATCATGTTTTTATCATTTTGATAGCAGAATCTTATCCAAGATAAAATATATTTATGCCAGCAACCACAATTAAAGTGTATCTGTGTTTCTTTTGGTTTTTGTTGTTGGGGTTTGAATCCAGGGCCTCGTGTATCTTAGGCAAATGCTTTACTATTGAGATGGCTACATCTTTCACATTTTTTACTTATTTTGTCAAAGATATCTCTATATATA
>RJWT010002060.1:32838-43256 GCA_004365215.1 Cuniculus paca
ACTATGTAGCCCAGGCTCAAAATTGAAGCAGTCCTCCTGCCTCTGCCTCCTGGTGCTGGGATTTTATTCATGTGTCACCATGCCTGGCATTTCTTGGCTTTGTACCAAGTTGGTTTACCTTTGGGTTTTTGTCCTGCTTGTTGGGGAAAAACAAATGATCCTTTATACTACTCCCAAGCTAGGCATGGTTGCACTCACCTAGTAGTCCTAGCACTGTAGATGACTGAGGCAGGCAGAAAGCAAGTTTGACCCCAGCTTAGGCAGCTTGGCTATTTAGGAGACTTCCGTCTTAAACATATTTAAGAGGGGCTGGAAATAAAGTTCAGTGCAAAGTCCCTGGGTTAAATCCCCATTAATGGGATAAATAATAATATATCAGTGCCAGATTTAAAAGGCAAGAATCCTATTTTTTATTTACATAGTAATTGGATATAGGTCTTTTGATATCATTTATCTGGAAGGGTATAGAGGTAAATAATCAAAAGACATTTAGGTTTTGCTTTCACATGAAGGTTTTTGTTTTGGTTTTTTTTTGTTTGTTTGTTTTTATTTTAGCAGAATCTATCTATTGGGGAAGGAAAGGTATATTTGTTGGGGAAAGAAAGCTTCTGTCTTTGTGAGACAGAGTTTCACTGTGCAGGTCAGGCTTGCCTTGAGCTTACTTTGTAGCCCAGACTGGCCTCAAATTCACAGTGATTCTCCTGCCTCAGGCACCCAGAGAAAACTTCTGTCTAAGGGCGACAGGGGTCCCAAGTGGGTTGCCCTCACATGAAGTTTTGCATTTAATTTTCAATTTAAATATGCTCGATCTAGGTGTTTACTGCAGAGTGATATTTTTATTTTTTCTATGTTGCGCTGTATAAACCTGACTTAAGAGCATGCATGTACTAATTTGGTACTGTTCATCCCTTCTTCGTATATGTTTTATATGAACTATAATTTTCCCAATTATTAGTTCCAACTGTGACACAGCTGCTTTTGTTCAGATCCTTTCTGGAGCTGGATTTTGAGTTAATTTCAAAGGGTGTTCTCTAATGAATCATAATCTACACTCAAAAGATAGAGCAGTAAATGTAACACTTATTAAAAGCTGTGAGGGACTGGGGGTATAACTCAGCAGCACAGCACCTGCCTGGCAAGCTTGAGGTAATGAGTTCAATTCCCAGTACCACCCCCCCAATCAGATTAAAATCTGTGAGTATTCAAATATGAAAATAAGATCTTTATATGTCTCCATGAAATTATGTAGCTCATTAGTAGTTATCCTGTCTAGCTTTCATTTTAAGTGTGTCAGGTTCTGAATATAGTTCAGAGTTAGGTGAATGCTTGCATAACTTTTGATGTTAAGGCTGTTTATTCACTACTCATGTCTGTTTTTCAGCCGTAGTTGTGACATGATGGAACTAAGGCGCCGTTATCAGAATTTATACATACCTAGTGACTTTTTTGATGCTCAGTTTACATGGGTGGATGCTTTCCCCTTGTCAAGACCATTTCAGCTGGGAAATTACTGCAATTTCTATGTAATGCACAGAGAAGTAGAGTCCTTAGAAAAAAACATGGCTGTTCTTGATCCTCCAGATGCTGACCACTTATATAGTGCAAAGGTTTGTATTCCACTGTGATATACAGCTTGCCTTTCTTAGAGTTGTTCGAATAGGATAAGTAGATTTACTCTTTAGAGAGTAGTTATTAGATAATAGACCTGAATACATCTTTTTTTCTTCTTGTCTATTTCTGTTTTGGCTATTTAACCTCTCTTACCTTACCTCAGAAGCTGTCAAGTAATGGCTATTGTTTTAATGTTTTAAATTTCATAAAAATTTGAAGTTGATATTATTGAATGCTATATGATTGCCTATAGCCTCAGATAAAACTTTATGTTGGGAGCGGGGTGCAGTAAGTGTTAGTCTTTAGGATAACATTCATTGTATGGCTTACAGTCAGTAGTTTTCAAACATTGATTAAAAAATCATCCCTTGTAATGTTAAAAGTTTATAGGGTATCTAACATTTTTCTTTCTGTAGCACTTTACATTCCATTTTTATTTTTAAAAAATCTAATCTGTAAGGTTAATTAGTAGTGCTTCTCATTTTCTTTACATTACTTTAGACTTTTGACAGGATTGAATTATTTGACTATAATAGGTAATGCTGATGGCTAGCCCTAGCATGGAAGATTTGTATCATAAATCATGTGCTCTTGCTGAAGACCCACAAGAACTTCGGGATGGATTTCAACATCCTGCTAGACTTGTTAAGGTAAAATGAAATGTTTATTTTTAACTTTAGATGTATATTGATTTAGTTCTTACTATGTGTGCATAAAATTTTAAAATCATTTTTAATCTTGTCAATTACTTTAATAATTTTACTGTTATTTATGTACTCACAATTTCAATAATGCAGATGTTTTTCTCATTGCAGATTATCACTATGTCTTATTGTATATAACTAAATCAACTGTCAGTTTGATGTGTTAAATTTGTAGTGTGGTAAAAATATTAGTGATGATGGGATTTAGAGTGTCTGGATGCTGTTAAAGTTTGAATTATAGTTTATTTGTTTAAAAGAACTCTATTTTGAAGAAATATTTTAGAGGGATGAGTTATGATGTGTAAATCCTATTCCATTGCTGAAATGCAGTGTGGAACACGATGAACTGAACTCTTCCTTGACTGACAGATTCGAGAGGTAGTAAAAATGGTACTGGAAAGGTTTGTACCTTTCCCTTTCAAGTGTTTATTTGGAATTTAACCAGTTGTTTGATATATGGAAATGATTCTTTGTTTTGAATCAGTTTTTAGTGGGCATGAAAGGCAAGGATGAAGCCATGGCCATTGGAGGCCACTGGTCTCCTTCGCTGGATGGACCAGACCCAGAAAAGGACCCCTCTGTGTTGATTAAGACTGCTATTCGTTGTTGTAAGGCTCTGACAGGCATTGATCTAAGTGTTTGCACACAATGGTAAGCACCAATTTGTTTCTTGTTTAGAAATTTTTTCTAATAGATTATGTAGCTATTCTTGTCAATCAGTCTTTTCCCCTTACTTTAACAACCGTGGTTGGTGCAGGTAATCTCAAAGGAAAACCCCCATTTGTAGTGAAAGTTTATTTGGTGCCCAAATTGTTTTGGGAGAATAAAAAGGATAAACTAATCAAAATAAATTGAAGACTTAAATGTTTTATTATGCTGTACTTTGGAACTTGGATGTATGTTGAAAATACTTTTCATTTCATGTATAGCTGGAGAAGATCGTCAAGAGAGAACTTCATTTCATTATATATCTTTTGTTATAAAATGATATATAGTTGCTGATTATTTTTGTTCAGCCATATTTTCTCTTGAGGCTTATTTGTCCTATGCATTTTAGTATACAGTATTTCTTGTGACTTAATGGAGAATATTCTTTTTTAGCACATGAAATCTGAACAGCTATCCAGCTTCTCCAGGTATTCTCTAAAACATGGGTAGCTCTGTAATCAAACTTGAAGATGCCTTGTGGGAACATACTCCTTTAACCAATAAAATATTCTACAAATGTACCAAAAGAGGAACTATGGCTTCTATAATTTTTTTTTCTTTAGACCAACCTCAAGTTCTTGCAGCAAAATTTCTTTACTTGATGTGCTACAAGTGAACTAGGGTCTTTTAAATGTATTTTAGAATTTTTTTTCCAACATGCTTCTTCCCTTGCAACAGGTACCGTTTTGCAGAGATTCGCTACCATCGCCCTGAGGAGACCCACAAGGGGCGTACAGTTCCAGCTCATGTGGAGACAGTGGTTTTATTTTTCCCGGATGTTTGGCATTGCCTTCCCACCCGCTCAGAGTGGGAAACCCTCTCCCGAGGATACAAGCAGCAGCTGGTGGAGAAGCTTCAGGGTGAACGCAAGGAGGCTGATGGAGAACAGGCACTGAACGCTAATCCCTTTTCTATTCCCGCTTCTCACAGGCACAGGAACACAGGCACAATGCACACCACACACTACACAGCACACACACGGAGGAGCATAGCTGCTCACAGCGACTGGTAACCAGCTTTCAGCAGAGTAGTTGTATGTTCTTCTTTCTTAAAAAACCTGTCTATTATGCTTACTTTAAGAGTGCTGAGACCTCAAAGGAAAATAAGGTGTGCTTAAATTGCACAGAACTTTGTTTTTACCATAGGTCTAGTTGCTGGAATCTGGGACCAGTTGTTGAACAACATTCAGTATTAAGCCATTGAAACATTTTGCCATTTTCTCAAATTTAAAAAATTTTCTCTTTCACGGTCATCAGTTCTAGTCATGGATATTTGAAATTGGACAACCACAAGTCTGAGAGATTGGAAATTTCAGGCTATGTGGCAACGTCTTTGGTACATTTCAAAGGTCTGACTAAATCAGTCTTGGGGTGGCTTGAAAATTGGGGCAAGATCACACACTGTGTGGTTAGTGGAGACCGGCAGTGTTTGTGCATCCCTGATATCCTTTGTGTTGTAATTTATGACCCTTTTGTGTTTCACAGATCTGGCTTTGATTGGCTGATGAGTGTCTTTGTGATCAGTTAAAAGTGGTAGAATGTATGTCCGTGGACTTGCCTAAATAATAACTTTAGGAGAAGACAATCTGAAACATTTGTGACCTTGCACAGATCAGCAACAGACTTTTAAAAATAAATTACTTTTATTTAAAAGTTTCAGAATAGTAATTATGCTCTTAACTTTATATATTAGGATGAAGAAGAGAAGGATGATGGTGAAGCTAAAGAGATTTCCACACCTACTCATTGGTCTAAGCTGGATCCAAAGACAATGAAGGTAAATTTGAACATTATGGTTTTTAATTTGAAGTTTCTGAACAAGTATGAATAACATCAGTGAGAGTGAAAGCCATAGTTTTTCAAATAAAAATCAGTGAAGGTGGGAATAGAGCAGCTCAGTGGTAAGATTGCTTGTCCAGCATGTACGAAGCCCTAAGTTCAATTCCTAAAGGAATGTAAAAAAGTTCAATGTGGAGTCCACTGATTTTATGTTTTGTGTTGCTTGGCATTGAATTTTGGGCCTTTGTACCAAACTACATCCATGGTCCTTTTTAATTTTTATTTTGAAATGCAGTCTTGCTAAATTGTCCAGGCTGAGCTGGAAGAGTCTGCCTGCCTCACCTTCCTAGTGTTGGGATTACAGATGTGTGCTACCACAGCCTGCCATATATTATAATTTTATAAACACACACATGCATATACACACACATGTTTAAATTAAACAAAAGGTAACTATAAATAATTTCAACCAATAGCTATCTAATGTCTGCAATATGGAAGTGACTACAGTGATAGTAACATTGTTTTCTGGTTTGCAAACTGTCCAAGAAATCAGTGCTTAAGTAATTTAAATTCATTGGTAAAAAGAAACATAAGAAAAAGGCAATATAAAAAAAGAAAAAAATTTTAAATGTGCCCCACCTGGTCATGGTGGGGCACATTTAAAAATCAGCATTTTGATTAACTTTTGTTCTCAGCAGGAAACAAAATTTTCTAGTTTGTTACAACCTTTTTTATTTAAATTTATGTATGTATGTATGTATGTTTCTTCATGAGACAGTCTCACTGTTGCCCTGGCTAGTCTTAAACTCATGGGCTCAGGTGATCCTATGAACTGACATCCCAGGTTGCTGATACTATAGTCCATGCCACCATACTTGGCTAGTTGAACCTTTTATATTGTTTTGTTTTGTTTTGTTTTGTTTTATTTATTTATTTATCTACTGGGGATTGAACTTGTGACCTCATGCTTGCCAGGTCGGCGCCCGTGCCACTGAGCTAAACCCCTGGCCCCATTTTGTTGCATTTTTTGAGACAGAATCTTGTTTTGTAGTCCATGCTGGCCTTTTAACTCACTACATAGCTCAGGCTGGCCTCAAACTCACTGCTGTCCTCTTGCCTCCACCTCTCTTGTGCTGGGATTATAGATGTGTGTGTTCCCCCAGCTGAACCTTAGACTCTAAAACTATGATCCTGCTGTGCATGGTGGCACACGTCTGTAATCCCAGCATTTGGGAGCCTGAGACAGGAGGATTGCCACAAGTTCAGGTGCCACCTAGGTAGGCTACATAGCAAAACCTTGATTGCTTTTTAATAAGCAGAGAGTATATATGAGTGTTTCTTTTTGGATTACTTCTAAATTTTAAACATCAGGTTTCATTTAGAATGCTTTTGATTCAGAGAATATAGGCAGTTAGACTAAGGTTTGCCATTACATTTCTTTTTTGTTTGTTTTGGTACCGGGAATTGAACTCCAGGACCTCACTTGCCAGGCAGGTCCTGCACCACTGAGCTAGATCTCCGGCCCTGTTTTGGGGTTTTTTGTTTTTGTTTTTGTTTTTGTTTTTGTTTTTGTTTTTGAGACAGGCTCTCACTGTGTAGTAGTTCAGGCTGACTTTTACTCACTATGTAACCCAGGCAGGTCTCCAACTTTTTAGTGGTCCTCCTGGCTCAACCTCTGGAATCCTGGGTTGGCCTGCACTACCACACCTGGCTGCCATTTGAAACTTTCATTTATATAGTGCTTCCTAACTTTTTAAATGGCACATACAGTAAAAAAGTTACTCAAACTTTTCATTGAAAATGATCACTTGAAATTTTCATACAGTTTCTTTTTTTTTTTTTTTTTTCCATAGTGGACTGAGACCAGGTCTTAGTAAATTGACTTGTAGTTGAGATCCTTCTCCCTCAGTTTTGCTCATTGCTGGAATTACAGACACTCAGTTCCATCTCTTTTCACTGGGTATAAGGTTTGTGATTGGTTGATTGACTCTATCATGTTGTATGCAAAACTTAGCATGTTATCCTTTTCAGTTAACATTAGCATAAATTTTATACTATTCCATCTAATTTATGTACTGATTTTTCTTAGATATTTGTCTTTGTTGAGCATTGAGAGTCTACTTTTCTGGAAGGAAGGTCTGTCATAGATAAATTTTTTTTTCCTCACCCCTTCTGTTGACAGTGTTTCTTTTAAGTGGATTCTCAGAAATTATAGTTTGTGAGTCAGTGGCTAGGGATGTAGGAGTGTAGATTAGTGGTAGAGTTGTTTGCCTAGCACAGTCTGTGCCATGAGTTCCATCCCCACTAGCAATATTCGAAAAAAATTTTTACTGGGTCAGAATGTTCTAAAAAATTTTAAGCACTCAGCAGGTGTGGTGGCGCACACCTATAATCCCAGCATTCTCGAGGCTGAGCCAGGAGGATTAGCTGTGAGTTTGAGGCCAGCCTAGGCTACATAGTGAGTTGAAGGCCAGCCTGAACTCTACATACTGAGCGGTCTCAAAAACCCAAATCAAAACAAAAAGCAAATTTTAAGCATCTCAAAACCAGTTTCAAATTATTTTCCAAAAATGTTGTCATTTTCCATTTTCACAAGCGTTGAATGAACGGTACAAGTGTTCTTTTTACTTAATTTTTAAAAAGTCATAAAAGATCATTATAATTTGTTTATATGCCCTTTTCTTTTTCTGTTTTTATGCTCCATATATTTAGGTAAATGATCTTCGAAAAGAGTTAGAAAGTCGAACTCTTAGTTCCAAAGGATTAAAATCCCAGTTAATAGCTCGATTGACAAAACAACTTAAAGTAGAAGAACAAAAAGAAGAACAGAAGGAATTAGAGAGATCTGAGAAAGAGGAGGAAGAGGAGGATGATAGGAAATCTGAAGATGATAAAGAGGTGTGTATTCAGCATTGAGATACTCTCAAGGTATTAATATTGGTATGTAGGGATCTTACAGTTTGACTTGTGTATGTGTGTAATTTTATGCAAGTGTGATTTACATATAGTACATTTCAAACTTTTAATGATAATTCTGCAAGTTTGGAAGTGTGTTTAGAAAGCGTAACCACTTACACAGCTGAGATACAGAACAGTTCTATGTTAAACATTCCAATTGAGTCGTGCTTATCCTTGAATTTTGCTTTTTGTGTTTTGTTGTGTATGTGTGGTACTGAGGATTGCTAAATTGCCCAGCCTGGGTTGAAACTTGAGATCCTCTTACCTTAGCTTCTCAGAGTACTGGAATTAGCATTACCATTTCCTGAGAATCTTCTAATTCATATAGTCTCAGTGTAATTTTTTTCTTCTTGGTAGGCAATTCTCTCTTCCTCTTCCTCTTTCTTTCTTTTTCTCTTTCTCACTTTTTCTTGTTCTCTCCCTCCCTCCCTCCCTTCCTTCCTTCCTCCCTTTCCTTCCTGTCTACCTTCCCCTCCCCTCCCTCTCTTTTTTCCAGTAATGTGGATTGAACCCAGGGCACTGTACTACCACTGAGCTGTGTCCTTGATACTTTAAAATTTTTATTTTGAGCCAAAGTCTGCCTAAGTTGTGCAGGCTGGCCTCAAATTTGTGATCCTTTTGCCTCAGGCTCCCCAGTAGCTGCAATTACAAACCTTTGTGACTTGCCCAAGTGAAAGCAGCTTCTTATGCTTAGAAATCTAAAAGACATTTATGAGCTGGGGCTGTTACACCTGCAATATCATGATGATCACTTGAGTTCCAGGAATTTGAGGCCAACCTGGGCAACATAGTGAGAGGTATCCTTTAAAAAAGAAAGAAAAAGGGCCAGGGATTTAACTCAGCAGTATAAGCTGCCTGGCAAGTGCGAGGTTGTGAGTTCGATCCCCGGTACCAAAAAAAAAAAAAAAAAGAAGAAGAAGAATACAAGGAAAACAAACTCAACACCAAAAAAAATTGTTTAAGAAGAGAATTGTGAGTCATACCTTTGTCTTTATTTGGTATAAGTTTTTGCTATATTGTACATACATATTATACATAGAGGTTTGACAGTGATATAAAATTTTAAATGTATAGGAAGAAGAGAGGAAACGCCAAGAGGAGATGGAACGCCAGCGTCGGGAAAGAAGATACATTTTGCCTGACGAACCAGCCATCATTGTACATCCAAATTGGGCTGCCAAGAGTGGCAAGTTTGATTGTAGCATCATGTCTTTGAGTGTCCTTTTGGATTACAGATTAGAGGATAATAAAGAACATTCATTTGAGGTAATGTTTTAAGTTTGAATTAGAATGTAGATTATTAGTAAATTTATCTTTTAAGTCTTTTGCTCTTTCATTGCTGTCATTTTATTTTTTCTCAAATTAATTATTGACAGCAACCCAGGAGATTTGTCCTCTAAAATTACCTGTAGGCTTGCTTGCTTTTTTTTTTGTCTTTTTTGAGACAGGTTCTCACTATGCAGTTCAGTTCACAGTCATGCTTCAACTTCCTAAATGACTAGAGTAGCTAGAGTTACAAGTGTGTGTTACCATACCTATCTCCTCATATTTTTAAATTTTATAAATCATATAAGATAGGGCTGGGGATATAGTTCAGGGGATATAGCTCAGTGGGTGTAGCTCAGTGGCACACCGCCTGCCTGGCAAGCATGAGGTTCTGAGTTCAATTCCTGGTACCAAAATAAATAAATAAATCATATAAGATAAATTAGTCATGTTTCTTGATCCAGGAGCCCATTGTCTTACCAAATAGTAAGAAGAAAATGAATAACTGGCTAAGGCATATACATAGCAAATTCAAGGCTGGCTTGGGCTACTTAACCAAGACCCTGTCCCAAAATAAAACTTATTTTTGTTTTATTTATTTTTTTTGCAGCACCGGGGATTGAACTCAGAACCTTGTGCATGCCAGGCAGGCGCTTAAGCCACTGAGCTAGATCCCTGACCCTTGTGTTTTTGAGACAGGGTCTCACTGTGCCGTTCAGACTGGCCTTGAGCTCACTTTGTAGCCCAGGCTGGTCTTGAACTTGCAACGATACTCTTGTCTCAGCCTCCTGAGTGCTGGGATTGCAGGCATGAGCCACCACACCTGACCCAAAATAAAATTTTTAAAAAAAGGCCTACGGGTGTAACTTTGTGGTAAAGTTCTTGCCTATGATGCACAATTTTTTTTGGGGGGGGGTCTTTTTGAGCTAGGGTCTCGTTATGCAGTTCAGGCTGGCCATGCACTCACTTTATAGCCCAGGTCAGTGTTGAACTTAAAATGATCCTCCAGCCTCAGCCTCCTGAGTGCTGGGTTTACAGATATGCACCACTATGCCTGGCTAACAGATTCTTGTATTCAGTCACCAGTATGGCAAACAAGCGCATGTTTATTGGTCTTGATGTAAAACATATTAAAAGTAAGGCCAGGGATTTAGCTCAGTGGCATAAATGCCTGTTTGGCAAGCTCAAGGTTATGAATTCGGTCCCCAGTACAAAAAAAATTACAAATATTTAACTATGTCTGATTTTTTTTTTATACTAATAATCCCAGTAAGCAAATGTCCTTAAACATTAGACTTTTTTTTTTTTTTTTGCGGCACCAGGGATGGAACTCAGCCTTGAGCTTGCCAGGCAGGCGCTTAGGCCACTGAGCTAGATCCCTGGCCCGTTT
>RJWT010002061.1:0-16455 GCA_004365215.1 Cuniculus paca
CTTCACCCTTAGCTGGGACATCCCTTCCACCCTGTGTCCATCTGCCCCATGTCTTGTGTCTGTCACAACCCTGATAAAGTTCTGACTTTCCATGATGCCTCAGCAATGAGGCCACTGTACTTTTTCTGAAACTCACTTGTATCTGTGTGAATAACATGTTATTTTGCTTGTTAGTGAATCTGTCTTCCACTATACAGTGCGAGAAATAGAGAGCTTTTTTGCTTATTGTACAGAAATAGAATTAAGTCACTCCCAGCACAGCGATATCTGGTAAGCTCCCCAGTACCCATTGGAATGGGAATGCTGGCAGGCTTGCAAAAGCCCTCTGCTTGCTTGGTGAGCCCTGCATACGGGGCTGGTGTAAGGCACCCTTTCTCTCCCCACCACTGCCAGAATGTAGTCTCTCTTGGCATCCTTCAAAAATGGTCCAGGGAAGAGGATATACACATCCCTGGTCGTGTAATGCTTTCTTCCTGTCTTCTCCTCTAGTGGATGTTGGGGTCTCCCCTTCCTGGTAGGTCCCCGCCTTCATCCCTAGTACTCCTGTTGGTTGCCACATTGTTAAATGAGTTTATCTGTGGTCTCTGGACTGGGTGTGATTACATTTTGACATCTGTTATCTTTAAAAAGGTGGAATCTTCCAGCAGACTTACCTTGGAATGTTGGTAGCAGTATGGTCAGGCCAAGGGCACAAGAACTCAAAACTTGTTTAGGGAGCAGAAAGTAGACTGCGAGTTGCCTTGATTCCCTGAGCAAGTGAGAATAAAAATTTCTTTTATCAATAAGTATTTAAGGATTTGGTTTAGTTTTTCTAAAGCATCTGAAATATTTTACTTAAGATCTTGATTATGCTCGGGTTTTAATTAATCTGCCTCAATTTACAGCCTTGAAAGAGCATTCCAGCTCAGCTCTGTTGGATTAGCAGTGGCTCAGCTACCGAAAGCCCAGCTGACGGGTGCCAACGCAAAGAAGAATGGGCAGCTGGCATCTTCTAGAATGGAAACTCTTAGAGCAAGAGAACTGGTTCATTAGGTACAGGAATGTCAAATGTGGACTTAAGCCACTTAACCTCTTTCTGCAGGCATCAGACAAAGAGCTATTCTCGTAGCATTAGGAGCCTTGGAGGCGCTGATCCAGTTGATGTAATTATTAGGTTGCTTAGTGGCTAAGAAGGTTCAGACAATGGAAGACTAGGTTTCCCAACAGAAAAGAGTTGTAGATATGATCGGCTGAAGGTCCACACTTACCTTATTCCTCTACCTACCAGATTGTATCTACGATCTGTTTTTATGTTTGTTTCTCCACTTGAAAAGTTTCTTAAGGCAGTGACCCTGTAATATTTGCTCCTGGAATGCAGAACCCTTTACTTAGTATGTGTTTTAGACCATTGGGAAGTTGTTTTATTCTATTTGCACTTATGTTTGTTGTATTCTAGTATGCAGAGATAAATCTTATTTTTGTATATTAATCTTATATCCTGTAACTGTTCCAAACTCTCATTTATTAGTTTTAGCAACTTTCTTGAAAAGGCCATCACATTTTAATTTTTCAATGAACAAAGGCAGTTTTACTTCTCCCTTTCCATTCCATATAGCTTCTAATTCTTTCTTTCCTTCTTTCCTGCAATCCCTTCTTTCCTCTTATTCCTTTCCTCTTCCTTTCTTTCTTGTCCTTTTTTCCCTTCCTTCCTCTTCCCCTCCCCTCCCCCCTTCCCTTCCCTTCCCTTCCCTTCCCTTCCCTTCCCTTCCCTTCCCTTCCCTTCCCTTCCCTTTCTTTTCCTCTTCAATAATGCACTGGCTAGACTTTCCAGTAAAACACCAAATAGTGTGATAAAAGAAGTCTTGGTTGTGATCGTTCTTTCTTTCTTTCTTTCTTTCTGTGCTGGGGACTGAACCCAGGGCCTTCTGCTTGCTAGACAAGCATTCTACCACTGAGCTAAATTCCTAGCCCCATGTATGAGGGTTTTTAATCTGGATTATGTCAAAAATTTTTTCTATGTTTGCTAAGATAATCATATGGATAGTCTTCCTTTAGTTTGTTAAAATAATAATTTGATTTAGAGTATTGCACTAATTTTGCACTTCTGAGATTAACCAGAAATGCATACTATTTTTTTTATCAACTTTGAGATTGTACTTCTTCCATTTTTAAGAGTTTTTGCATTTATATTCATGTCAGATATTGGTCTATGGTGTTTTTATTGCTTTGTTTTTCTCTCTTTTTTTCAACAAGATAATTTTGTTTTCAAAGAATGAGTTGGAAATTACTTCTTAAGTTTTCTAGAGTATTTGTTTAGAATTATTATTTTGTCTTTGAATATTTAGGAGAATTAACTACTAAAGTTATTTGGGCCTCTGGTTTTCTTTTTTGAGAAGATTTTAAATCCAGATTCTATTTTTCAGTAAGTCTAGGACTTTTTAGGTCATCATTTCATCTTATAGATTTGGTAGTTTGTGTCTATCAAACAATTTAGACATTTCATGGAAGTTATTGGATGTACTGGTATAAAGCTGTTCATAATACCATGTCGTCACTTTAACACATATTTGTAGAATTTGTGCTTATGTTGTCTCTCATTTCTGGTATTGATAATTTATATTTTCAGTCTTTTTTTTTTAACAACTGTTTAGAGGTTTGTTAATTTTCTTATCTTCTCAAAACATCATTCTTTTACTTTCAATCTAGTTATATCCTTGTGTTTTAACTGCAGTTTTGAGAAGCAGAATAGAATTTGATCTTGTTTATTTAATCCAGTCTGACAATATGTACCTTTTAATTGGACCATTTATGTTTGTTGAAGTGATTAAACATTAATCATCTTTTTTTCCTGTTCATCTCTTTAGTCCTTTGTTTCACTTGTCTTTTTCTGTCTTCTTTTAGGTTAATCAAGTGATTTTATTTTTTTTAGTAGTACATGTTTGCAACATATAATGAATACATTCATGGTGAGGAGTTGGTGCATGTGCATATCACATCTTAAAATCAAGTCTTTTTTTATTAAAATATTTTTCATGTCAAGCATTGTACTTTTCCCCTCTAGACTTTCTATTTGAATCTTAAAAGTATCTACTATGTCTCTACTTCAGTTTTGAATATACAGAATACAACTGTAATAAATATTTTAATGTACCTATGATACAGAATACAGTTATAATAAATGCTTTAATGTACTCATTTGCTAATCATAACATGGGTCAATTCCGCATCAGTATTGATTGTTTTTTATCTTAATTGCAGATTACATTGTTTCTTTGCATGCCTGTTAATTTTTGGTTGGATGCTAGACATTTTACTTTGTACCTCATTGGGTGCTGGATTTATTTGTATTCTTTCAAATGTTCTTGAGCTCCATTTTGAGACTCATTATTATTGGAAAAAATGTCATTTTGGGAGTTAAAATTTTAAGATTTATTAAATAGGGTTGAGTTATCATGGACCAATATTATACTAAAACTCTTCTGTGTTTGTAATGAATGGTTTTCATTTTTAGTTTTTCAATCTGGTCCACATGAGCAGGTACCATTCCTAGATCTGTGTGGATGCTTATTACTCATTGCTAATCCATTCTCTTGCTCTTGGGTGATTTCCTCACAGAGACTGTGATTAGTATACCAGATGAGTACCTTAGGTGTACATTCTACAGAGCTTAAAAGTTCTCTCTCTAAATTTCCCTCCTGTAATTTTGTACTCCCTCCTGTAAATTCTAGTCACACTCTTCCCTGAGATTTTTAGCTCCATTTTCTCTTTTCTGGGGACCTTCCAGGTTTTGCTAGCTTCACTTTCTGATCTCTACATCCTGGAAACTTTTCATAGTTATATGATGGAATAATTGAATGATTTACCTTGTTTAGTGATCAGTATTCTTTCTTGGCATATGTGTAGTATCTTGAACCCCACTGTTTCATGCAAAAGGGTAAATATGGCACCCTTTGCTCAATATTGACTGGGAGCTGAAGTTTACCAGTTGATAAGAATTTGTTTTACATAATCTTGGAGAAGTGTCTGAGCTTCATGTAAAATAGTTGGGAAAGAGTGGGTGGAGGAACTTTGTCTTGTAAATCTTTGATTGTGGGAAAATGAGATAATGGAGTTTCATGACTCAAAGTCAGTAAGAATGACAGAGTGGTGCAGAAGTTTGATAATACAGGTGGCAAGAAACTTAACAGAGACACCTAGACTTATTATAAGCTACAAGTAACGTCTGTCATACTCTATCAAACAAAGCCTGTAAAGCAAACTTCATCCTAGTAAGAAGGCAGACAACATAACCAGTCATACAAATGAGAAACAAAGAAGAAAACATGCGATAAATATTTCACCACAAGTTTATGGTTCCCTTATTATGGAACTTGTCATAGTCTGAGGTGTAATTACATATTTAAATTTTAAAAATTTAGGGAAACAAAAGACCAATTGCTGTTAATCTCCTTCAAAATCCTCCTCACTTGCAACACACTCATCCTATCATCCTTGCCACTTTCTGAAGCAATTCTGGTGTCCTCTCTCTTGAGTGTCTTTAGTTGTGCTGTCCTGGCTGCCTCGATGTCCTGAATGGATTCAGAATGTTTCCCTCAAGTGGTCATTTTGACTTTGAAGAAGAGCTGGAAGTCATGCAGTGCCAGATCTGATGAATAAGGTGGATGAGGATGTGGTGCTGTGTGTGTATGAGGTTGCTTTCTACTGGGTAGCACTCAGCATTCACTGACTTTCATCACACCTCATAAAGACCTTCGCAAAAGACGACTTCCAGACCTGCTACTGAAAGTGGGAAGAATGATGGGATAAGTGAAGTGAGGAGGAATATTCTGAGGGGAATTAATGGCAACGTGTCATTTATTGTAATAAAAATTTTAATTTTAACAGTCACCTTACATTTTGATCACACCATGTGGAACTGATGATTGCTTCAGCTCTTTCTCCAACCTATCTGTGAACTTTTCTAGGATCAGGGTGAGGATGCATTATTTGGTCTCTGGTCTCCATCATGTAGCATAGTACAAAGCATATAGCAGCTTTCTGTGCAAGAATAAATGAATCGGTGCATGAAGGCTATGAATTTCATGCTGCAGGATAGACTGTCAAGGGATAATTTCAGATAAATAAGTCTTTTGTTTGCTATTAGATCCCTGCTCTGACACCTATCAATCAAAATGGCCGACACACTCACTCTGAGGCCCAGTTGAGGGTGATGGGTAATAACAGGATAAGCGATCAGCATGTATTTTACAAAATTGTAATACTTGTACTTATGTTCTAGGAGTTCTTCACATTTTTTGCCTGCATATTTAAATAAGTGAACAGTAGTGTCTTGTAAATTCAAAGAGAAAAGCTAATTGTGTGTCCACGTGAGCATAGCTCAGTTCTTGCCAATGTGGTAAAGACGGGCCTGGCAAGATAAGCAAAAGAAGGCCTCAGCCCATGTGTACCAAGCCCATGGCAACAGGGCCCTTGTGTTTGTCTCTAGCATCTAGGACAATCCTACAAATGAGTGGAAAGCAGAGGAATGAACAACAGTGTCCTGTATCTGTCTCCAGGTAGATTCCCTATCAGTGAAAAAACGACTCTGGGAGGACAGTTTGAAAAAGAAAAGTTAAACCATTTTCCACAGTCGGATCTAGATTCCATGAGGCTGTTGTTATCATGGTTCGCACTTCTCAGGAGGTGTCTTTAAGTTTCTTTTTTAACAAATTGGATATATTTTTTTATAACCAAATGGACTTGGGCCTCTGTAGAGAACGGACAAGATATTCCGTAAAATATCATTTAGCTCAGGGCAAGCTGTGGAAGCCATGACTCAGTGCCCTAAATTAAAATCAAGTTTGCCAAGAGGTGAGCTTGGGGACCTCTGCAAGCAGAAATTGTTTCTCTGAGGTCCGTCAGTGTAGTCGGCAGCATCCTGTATCAACCCACGGGAGAGAACAGAAAAGCAATACATGCCCCGAAATGTGGTGAGGGACTGTGTAAGTCACAGGGCTTCGATGTTATTTAATAATTAAATGTTTGGGCAAGCATTTGATAAGGCATCAAATGCAATTATAAAAAGGTAAAATAGCAGAAAATAGCCTATTAAAGATGCCCAAATCAAATTTGTTGAATTCGTTGTTTCTCAAATCTGCTTATCTTGCATAGGGAGGAAAAACAGCTGAGGGGGAAAAAGAACAGATTAGTAGATTCTAATAGCTTGCCATGCAAGCTTTGTTGATTAGTTTGCAACTGCTGATAGCAGCTCAAAAATGTGCGTTAAAGCTGTGAAATATTCCGTGAAATATTCCATGGAGCTGCGGCAACGTCTTTTTCTGGTGTCAACCCAAAGGTGCAAAGATTCACATTCGGTCAGACTTGCCAGCAGTTCCCTCCCTCTGCAAAACCCACATAATCTTTATTCAGCTAACTTGATCACCTGTCCAGCCTCTGTGCAGCAGAGACAATTATCCAAAGACTCTTGGTTTTAAAGAGCGCTGAGACTCATAACGTTCATGCTTCTAAATGAACATCTTTCTTTCTTGCTTGAATCATCTACTGTTGAGTCAAATTTCCATTTTATTATTTTTCATGAGAAAAAATATTATTTTTGAGTACCTATTATTTTTTGCATTCCTTGATTAAAAGTGTTTTATTCAACTAGGAATTCTTTTAACAACTAGATTTGGAAAGATTTCAAATCCTCTGAAATTACATTTTAACTGCTATCTTCAAAATACCTATCTTAGGTTATTATGGCTGTAAAATTCATGAATAGGTTTGAGTTAATCAAGAACTGAAATACAAAATGGGGCAGAAATAGAAGTATAGGTGCCATTTTTTCCTGGAGACCTTTACATGAATATCTGTACTTTGGAAGTGATGAAAACTGTTTCAGTCAATCATTGGACTACTAGACCCTTTCAGATAGTCTGGGAAGAGAAATAAAGAGTAAAAGGAATGACAAAGAATTCTTTCTTCCTCTATTTCTTATGTCTAAACTTATATTTATCTAACTACCATCTATCTGTCTTCCTATCTATTGCCTATCTATCAATCAATCAATCAATCAATCATCTATTTTGAGCATTGAACACTCCAGGGTCTTGTACATGCTAAGCAGCTGCTGTAGCAATGAGCTTCATCCCTGGCTCCAAAGTTAGATTAAATGAAATATACTAGCTGAGTTTAGAGAAACAAATGTACTTATTGAACTAACTGATTAATATAGTAAAGCTATTACCAATTCAATAAACCTTTTGCTTGTATCAACAACTTACCATATTTTGCTTAACTAAACTGCCATAATCCAAGAGCTTAGAGATAATGGTCCAAATCTTCCATTTTACATGTTAGAAAATTAAGTTTCAAAAATATTACTTATATAATTTATTAGTAAAAGTCTGAAGTTTGATAACTTTTACTCTCCATTTAGTCAAAGTTGAAATAGCCTTGTTACCGGACATGACTAGAGTTGAGGTGCATTACAGCACATTTATTTTTGTATGTGTCGGTCTTATTCCTTTCTTCCCACTTGGAGAATGTTTATTCTTTCAGTCCCTGTGCAGATCATATTGATGGCAGATAGCACTTTTCTGTGTCCCTTTTAACTGTCCAAGGAGAAGGGAGATCTCTAGGTATTGGTTCCTAGTTAGGCTTATGCCAAACCTATAGAAACAGTACGACCAGACTGAGTTTCCAAGCCAAGTTCACTTTCACCAGGGAAAGTGTGAGTTCATGAGTCTGAATCTAGTTTTCAGCATTCTTTATGGTGCTTAGAATTAGCCTATGTAATTAAGGACCTTCTACTTGGGAGAGGTCAGTGTTTAGCAAACCCAGATGGCTCTACGATCACCAGAAATAAATGTACTTGTTAGAGACAGAAATTCTCTTCCTGCAGATTCTGAATCATCAGGTCTGACGTGGCAAATTAGGCAAGACTGAGAAGTGCTAAGTAGGGTTGACCAGCTAACTGAGACTAACCAACTGTAGGGGGCTCAATCAGGGAAGGACAATTTTGAAAGCCATGATCTAGACACAAAGACTGAAGACCTTGGTCTTATTGGTCAGAGCATGTATCAAATGATCTAGAATGAAACAGTGTGCTTCTCCCAGAATTGTCCAATTAGGCTAGTGTTGGTATGTCAAATTAAAAGTCCCTATGGGTCATGATGCCCACAGGATAATGGCATCATTGTCATTAGATACATTTTACTGGAACTAGAATAAAATATATTCCATAGGGATGGTGAAGAAATCTTATACAGAGGAATTCTTCCCTTAAAAAATGACAACAAATGCTGGAGAAGTTGTGGGAGGAAAGGTATCTTTCTACATAGTTGGTGGGAATGTAAACTAGTATAACCACTATGGAAATCTGTATGGAAATTCCTTAGAAAACTAAAACTAAAGATTCAATTTAATCCAGCTATATCTCTTCCTGCAAGAGTTAAAGGCATCATATTACAGTGATCCATGCATACCCATGTTTGTAGCAGCACAATTCATCATAGCTAAACCTTGGAAGCAGCCTATATATGCCCATCGACAGATGAACGAGTAGAGAAAATGTGGTATTTATACACACTGGTGCACTACTCTGCCATAAAAAAGACTAAACTTGAGTCATTTGTGGGAAAATGGATGCAACTTGAGACCATAATGCTAAGTGAAATAAATCAGACACAGAAGGTTAAATATCACATGGTTTCTCTTCTCTGAGAAACCTAAAGTGTGAACAATTTAAAGACCAAACTAAAAATTAGGGGATTGGGGATGTGGCTCAGTGGTACAGCTCTTGCCTTCCATGCACAAGGCCCTGGGTTCAATCCCCAGCACCGTGGGAGGTGGGGGAAAGGTGATAGGAAACGTGGAGCTAGACTGTGGAGATGGGAAGGGTATTTGGAAATGGGGGGAGACTGGAGGGAGGGGCAGGGGAAGTAAAAAGGCTCAAGATGCAACGTGTAAATGTATAGCTTTCCCATGATGAATGTAGTTACTTGCCACAGATATACACTAATAATAAAAGAAAAATCAAAGATGATTTTGGTGAGCTTTAAAATCACTGGCTGACATAGTCACTGTACAAGCATCTCTTTAACAACTGTGGGACAACTTCGTTTTCTCCAGTGCTTTAGCCTCTGAATCTTGTTGGAGAGGAATGTCTTTCTGTGTGACAGGAGGCTCTCAGGTTGATTGGATTGGTATTAAATTCTGCCTTGATTCTCCTCAATTTCACAAAGTTTATCTTCTGAGGCCTCTCCCCCCACCCCTGGCAGAAAGGGTTGGGTAAATTATTTTACCTCTCTCTGTCTCAGTTTCCTTACTGCAATACAGCAATAATAACAATACTTAACCTCGAAGAGTTCATGTAGAAAATAAGTGCATTATTAATGTGAAGTGCTCAGAATAATGACAACGGTGCCTCATAAACTCTTATAATTTTTATTATCACTGCAGAATGACATTAGTTACAAAGCTAAGGGTAAAAAAGAAAGGCAAACCCCTGGACAGCGTGGTTGACTGATGACAGTGATGTCTCTAGTTTATGTTTTTGCATTCATGTTGTCTGCAGGGAGTCTTGGCCTCTGCTTCCTGTCAAGGGACTGGGACTGTTTTCCTGTCCATTGAATCTGAGCTGACACGTGACTTCCTCAGACTAGTAACCTGCAGTGGAGGGTTTTGGGGGTGTCATTTCTGGGCCTGATCCTTGGTAGCTGTGCATGGTTCCACACTGTCTCTTGGGGCTGTGTCTCTGCTGTGAGATTAATCTCAGGCTGAACTTCTGGGGATGACCACAGGAAGCAGAGATGAGGCCACTGTAGTGCACTGTGCACTGAGGAGTCCTCTGTTAGACCTTGGTTCTCTCGCTAGGGTGTTTCATTGCCAGTCCTCCCAAGTTCACCCCATGAACATCTACTAAGCATGTTGAGCATCTGCTATGCCAGGCACTGTTGTAGACTCAGTCAACAACACACAAACTCTTCCTCTCAATGCAGATGTTAGTTTCCGGTTGCTGTTGTGACAAACTGCCACATATTCAGTGGATTAAAAGCATATGTTTGTTATCTTATAGTTCTGGAGGTCAGAAGTCTGAAATGGTTCCACAGGCTGGTTTCTTCTGGAAGGAGAAGTGGAGAATCTGTTTCCTTGGCTTTTCCAGTTCCTAGAGTATGACAGTTACATGGTGTCAACTTGAATAAGAAATGCCTAGTGGATTGGTTCAGCACAGTTCTGGGAGTGACTGTATGATTGACTTACTGAAAAGCAAAGACACTCTTTAGTGTGACATGGGTGGCACCAACCAATAGACTTGAGCCTGGATGAACTAAAAAGGGAAAGAAGGGAGTCTCACTTTTGCTTGCTGGGAGGGGCTCCAGTTTTCACCATCATATTTGGATGTCCATCTCCAGGCTTCTGGCATGGACCTTTTGGCTTTCTGAAGTGGGCTTGCGTGGAACTCTGCAGTGAACTCCAGGCCTTTGACTTTTGGTTGAATCCTCTGGCTCTCCAGCACACAGACTAACTTTTGCATTCTTCCACACCTGACTCTGCAGGCAGTCATTGTAAATCTATCTATCTATCTATCTATCTATCTATCTATCTATCTATCTATTTATCTCGCTAAATCTGTTCCTCTTCTGAACTCTAACTGATAGCCAGAGGTTGTTCATGTTCCTCAGTGTCTTGGTTACTTTTCTCTCATTGCTGGGACAAAACACCTGACACCCAAAGTGAAGCAAGGAAAGGTTTATTTAGCTTACAGTTTCTGGAGGTTTCAGTCTATAATCAGCTGGCTCCAGGCAGGTGGCATGGCACAGGAGCAACACTTCAAGGCAGCAGCCAGAGCAAAAGAGGGAAAGCAGGCCTCCTTTCCTCCCTTATATTGTACACAGGCCACCCCCCCACTTCAGGGTGGATGTAACAGGCCTCCTTTAGGTCCTAACACTCACAAAATGTCCTTGCCCTCCTTTGTACAGCATGAGGATATTTACAAAGTAAGAACCCTGGCTCCCTGCTGAGTCTCTCAGTTAAACTTCTAAACTCAAGTTGACACAATGTATCAACCATAACACTCAGCCTCCCGCTCCATCTTTGAATCCAAAAGCACAGCCTCTTTTCTCTGACATCAGCTTCCATTTCACCCTTCTCTTTGATTCTGATCATCCTGTCATCCCTTTATAAGGACCCCTGGGGTAATCCAGGGTATTTTCCCCTTCTTAAAATCCTTATTAGATCGCATCTACAAGGCCTTCTTTTACCACAGAAGATCACATAATTATAAGTTTTGGTCTTTAGGATATGTATTTGGGGGCCCATTATTGACCTTCCATAAAGATATTACAGTTAAATACAATTTATCTGTGGTAGTCAGGGGTTGCAAGAAGAACAATTACGTACAGGACACAGAATTTATAGTACTATTTATAATGATCACCCAGAGTTAAATACAAGGAAGTGTAGGAAATCTATCCACACACTAAAGACCCAAGGAAATCTGGTAGAGGGCCTGGATCCCACAGCAATGTCCTGCCTGAGTCCAGCTGAAGACCTAGAGCCCATGACAGTGCCTCCCACGAGTCCAACAGGAGGCTGAGAGCCCACAACAAAGACTCATGCAAGCCTGTTTCACGGATCTGCATTGGGAAGGCCTCCAGGTCAGCGGTGGAAGCTAGAAAGTCTGTGCTGGGGTGAAGGATCTGTGCTAGTAGGTTGAGGGCTCTCCACTGGAGCCAGGAAGCAATGCTCAAAATAAGGACCAGAGCTCCCCCAAACCGCAGTCATCCTCAGCGACAGTCAGGTCCTGAGCTTCAACGATGATAACAGCTGAGTTCGTATCAGGAGGCCAGCGTGACAAGCTTCTCCTGGAGAACCAACGGCTCCAAACAACAACACTTAGGAGAACATACAACGCTTCTCTCTTCCTCTCCACATCTCCTTTTTATGCTGGCAACAGATCTCAGGCGGGCCATCCACACTCAGCACCACGCTGATTCAGCTCAGCTGGTGTTAAGCTGAACACCGGTTTTTAATCCATAACATCATCTATCTCGGATACAGTCGAAATTCTTGAATATGACTCAGATAAGCTTTTATGATATTTTCCCCGTCGTTTTCTCTTGTAACTCCCTGCTGCACATACGTAGTCCAGCAATCCTGACCTGCTTCTATCAGCTTTTCCACAGAACACATCTGCTACTTCTCACCCTTGTGATTTCTACCTGTCTGTGAGGCCCTACTAACCCAAATCTTTTCCCTGCATCTCTTCAACCTTTGGTTGGCAAAACACAGCCATCCCTCATGATCCATTACACATTGGAGACTGGTTGCTGGACTCCCATGAATATCAAAATTCAAAGTTGCTCAGATCCTTTATATAATAAAATAGTGTAGTCTTGCATGGAACCCATACACATCCTTCCACATACTTAAATAATCTCTAGCTTACTTGTAATACTTCATGCAATAGTTTTTATGCTGTATTGTTTAGGGAATAAGAACAACAAGAAAAATCTGTGCATATTCAGTACAAATACGACCTTTTTTTTTTTTTTTTTGCAGCACTGGGGATAGAATTCGTGGCCTTCTGCTTGCCAGGCAGGTGCTTACACCACTGAGCTAAACCCCTAGACTGTCTTTTTGAGACAGGGTCTCACTATACTGTTCAGGCTGGCCTTGAGTTCACTTTGTAGCCCAGGCTGGTCTCAAACTTGCAACAATCCTCCTATCTCAGCCTCCCGAGTGCTGGGATTACAGGCGTGCATCACCACGCCCGGCCAGATACAATTTTTTTAAAGTGTATTTTTTTTATCTTTGGTGAATCCAATCTGCACATAGAGAACTTGTGGCTCTAGTTAACTTTTCCCAGCCAGGATATCACTTTATCTGAGAAACATTACACAGTAATACCACAGTTCACAAACGCTTATGTTCGCGAACATTCAGTTCTCTAGTGTTGGGCAAAGTTTTGCTTCCATTCCTCAAATCTGCAGAGGGTGATGAACATGACCACAGCCATCTTCCCACACAAACATGAACACTACCATCTTCCCCAGAATCGCAGAGCAAATTAAGTTGGTGAACCGAGGCACCACTGTCATACCCTTCCCATTCATTCTTAAAAGACCCTATGGCTACTCCGCCATCACTTTATGGAAGCCCCTGAAAGCTCTCAGTGTTGTCTTCCTCCTGCAGTCCCGCAGCTTTTTGAGAGCCCAAGGTGGCCTTCGTTTCTCTAGCTCTACCGCTTGGTACAGCCAGTGCACACAGTAAGGGTTTAAGAAAGGCTACCTAAGTGTCAGAGAAACCGTTTACCAAGTAGCAAATTATAAGAGGTCAAAAGGAAGTAGGAGAAGTTGGAGTTTTATCTGCAGTTGTTAAGAAAGTTTGGTACGGGTGGATCTCACAGCTGGGCCTGGAGAAAGAACACCAGAGGGAGAGCTTCGACGGGATGCCGGGAACCAAACGAGGTGGGCGCTTGGGTCTGCGCCTCTCCCCAGGGGCGCTGTTGATGGGTGCCTACCTGGACCCCTGCTGGGTAGCTGCCCCCCAGGGGGTTCCGGAACGAAGAAAAACTCCTTAGTCTTTCTCGTCCTTAGTTTCCAGGGTGTGATAGAGAAGAAGCACTCCGGGGAGAGGGTTGGTTTATTCTGGTGGCAAAATAAAATTATTTCCCAAAGGAAATGAGTCGCTGCACCATGCCTCGGAGCTGAAGCAGATGGAAAAAGAGCATGCGAAAGGAGGACAAGCAACGCGCCAGAGAGCAGTGCAGCAATTTTGCTAAGTGCTTTGTAAAATAATATCTGCAGATAGAAATTATACCCATCAAAATCTCTAGCGCAGTCGTTCTTCCTGAGAGAATGGGTCTTAGCTTCTTAGATTCTCTTTTGATCAATTTTGAGGAAATTTATATATAGGTCCCCTTAAGAGTTGTATGTTAAACCTTCAGAGAAAGTTCATGTAAAATCTGAACTGCTCAATGAAGCTTTCCCTTTTCTGTTCTGTTTCAGTTAGGGGCAAAGATTAAATGAAGAGGGAGAGGTAATTATTATTTATTTTTGTTTTATTTTAAAGAGGGAAAAACAAAACACAAGAAAAACAAGAAACAAAAGAGACAAGCAACGATAACAAAAAACCCAAAACAATAATAATATAGGTTTTCAAAGCAAAGTGGTAGGAACTTAACAAATTTGTTATTTTGCAAAGTTATCTTCAAAAGAGTTACTCAGATTACCAGATATAGACACGAAAATTGATCTAGTCCTATGAATGTTAACTGTTTTGCTTCAAAAAATAATAGAATTAGCAGTACAAGCATCTTAACTATCTTAAGTATATATACAAATTTGTATCTTTTTTCTTTTCCCTTCCTTCTTTTCTCCTTTTCCCTATCTGAGTTATTTTCCCCCTTTGAGCAGTTTCTTACCCTTTCACAATATTTATTGAAGATTTTGGATCTTATTTACTCTTTCACTTTCTTAGGCCAGGAAGACAATATGGTATTTACACATGTGAGTTTGATTTATTTCACTTATGAGTATGGTCTCAAGTTGCATCCATCATTTCTGTTTCATATAAGGGTAATCTCATATATTTTCCATGTCTAGGTATTTAAATACATTTATACTTTTATTTTTAAAAGTAGTGTTGCACATGACCAAAATTAAAACAAAAATAAACATGTTATATTTAAAGTAAAAGACTCATATCTCCAGAATTCGACTATTGCTATTTATCAATAGCAATTCGACAATTGCTATTTTCTTGTGAATATTCTATGTAGGTACGACCATATATTTATATTTAAATAGCAAAAGGAATTGGAATGAAAAGAGAGAACGGGATAAACTATAAGTTTCCTAGGACTTTCCTTCAAATTGCATTTTCTTCAAAAAGGTCATGCTGTAACTCTTAGCACAAAGGCAAAACATGACCTTGAGATTTTTGCTTAAATCATAAGTTAAAAGGAACTGTTAGTATTTGGGGGCATATTGTATACATATTCTGTGCTAGCAACTTTCCACATGTTATCTCATTTGGACTTTTAAATATATGATGAAGAAAGCATTATTTCCACGTTATAAATGAGAAAATTTCACCTCAGACTAAGTTTCTATTAAGACTGTGCACAGGAAGTAATTGGTGGAGCCTCAGTTAGAATCAGGTCTTCATGATTTCAATATGGACTCTCATTCCATATACATTCCAGATTCTGTATGTTTAATATTTTGATAATATATGTGGATGTCAGAATTCGTATTAGTTCAATGGTTCAGAAAAATTCCTAATGGTTATCTGTACCCGGAAATTTGCCCTTCTTTAATTTCTGATTAATAGCACTTTGCATTCGACCTTATAAAGCCATGAATATTCAGCAGAATCAGATAAATCCTTTTTCTGGAGTGCCCTGCACTAAAAAGAGCTGCATCAGAAGCAACCTGCAGATGGCACTGCTGGCTGTGAGTCGCTAAAGCTTAACTATCACTTTCTTAAACAAGTACTTGAATAAATCACCTTAGAAATATCTTAGTCTGTTTTTCAAAAGTTCCTTTCACAAGTATTGGAGTGATCTATAAACTGTGTGATTCCTTGCAACTTATGGTTGATGCTGACCTTTACTTCTCAATTTAATGAGCGATGAATGTGATGCTTAGCGTTCCAGCCCAGCAACAGGTAGAATATAAATCCAAGAGGACACAACGTGTGAATATCAATGAAACAAAGGAGGAGAGATTCTGATTCCTGCCTTGACATAGGTGCTGCCTGACAAATCAGATCACTGAGGTGTCAGAAGATGGATTGAGACTGCAAGAGTCTAAGACAGATGACATCTTTAGTGTTTCCAAGTTATGAATTGGAAAGCCAATGAGAAAGCGACTACAAAAGTGTGACATGTTGTACCTAATGAACAAAGATGGCTGGTTTTTAAGGAAAATTACTGTTGATTTCTAACCCTAGCCAATCATAAGCTTTGAAGACAAAAAGAGAGCTACTGGCTCCAAGATCGTCCCGGGGTCTTTTTCCGGATGATAAATTATATATTATTTAAACTGTTTTTCATTTCCAAATCATTTATAATAAGTGGATTCATTTTAATACTAATCAATCAATATTAAACAAAAAGTAAACCAAAACAAACAACTGCTCTTACGTCTTAAGTCTCCATGTCTCTGTCTGTCTCCTGGGTGTTCCTATAAACCTTTTCTTGTTTGTATGAAGGTTAGAGATCTTTGAATGTGGGATGTTTTGCAAAGGTCAGCATGTAGTGCTGAATCATTCATTCTTGCAGCTGGCTGGGATATTGGCTGTGTTTCTCTTCGGGAACTGAGCTCAGTTCAAAGGAGCTACGGCACCCAGCCCTACATCTCCTCCTAGGATTAGCCTCTGTCTAGTGAGTGGTTTATGAGAAGGTGCGAAGACCCGGACCCATCCCTTACTTTGGGGCAATTTTAAAAGTACAGCTCCCCATGGGTCAGCTGCAATCTCTGTCACAAT
>RJWT010002061.1:16555-43260 GCA_004365215.1 Cuniculus paca
ACTGTTTTCTAGGTTGCATAGTGTTTAAATAGTCTTTAAATTGACATAATATTTGTACTTATTTATAGGGTACAGTATTACAATTCAGTTCATAAATTCAATGCATAATGATCAAATCAGGTTAACTGGCATGCTTATCTCCTCAAATATGATTTTTATGTGGTGGGAACCTCCCAATTCTTCGTCCTTATTTAGAAACATTTAATTGCTGTGGACTACAGGTACTCTATTGTGCAATGCATTGGAACTATCTCCCTGCTCCCTTAACAGTAATCACCTCTCCCTGATACCCTTCCTAGCCTCGACTGACCTTGATTATATTCTCTACTTTTATTTGGTCAACTTTTAGCCACCACTAATGAGTAAGAACATGTCATATTCATCTTTTTGTGCCTGGTGATCTCAATTAACATAAAATCCTCCATTTCCATTCGTGTTGCTGCAAGTGGCATGGTTTCATCTTTTATGGCAGAATGATATTCCAGTGTGTGCACTAAAGTTTTCTATACATTCATCCATTCATGGGCATCTGGGTTGATGCTACCTCTTACCTATTGCTAATAATCCAGTCGTGAACATGGGAATGCACATAACTCTTTGATACAATTTTGCTCTCTTTGGACATGTAGGCTCAGTAGTGGAATAGCTGGGTCATACAGTAGCTCTATTTTTAGAGTTTTCTTTTTGGAGGAGGAATTTCCAGTCTGTTTTCATAATGGCCGTACTAGTTTAAGCCCCATACTCCCAACAGGATCCAAGTTACCCTTTTACGACCTCCCTGCCACAATTTGTTTCTCTGGATGTTAATAATCATCAATCTAACTATGTGGTTTTGGTTTGCTATTCTATGATGATTAGTGATCTTAAGCATTTTTTTCATATACTTGCTGGTCATTTGTATATCTTCTTTTGAGAAATACCAACTCAGATCATTTGTATTTATTTATGTATTCATTTATGTGTTGTAGCTGTCTGTGTTCTTCATATATCGAGTGTTAGCAGAGCCAGTACTGAATGGAAAGCAAGGAGTTGGAAAGCAACTGTTTATTATATTGGCAGCTCCTGGGAACCAGTTCCAAGTCATCAGCGCTGAGTCAGTTTTGCGTTTGGTTTATTATAGGTTTTGCAAGCAGGAAGTACAGAAACTCGAAAGCACGGTGGTTTTCATTGGGTTGGGTTGGTCATCATCTGTTGCTGGATAGAAAGTCCTTGAATTATGTTGGAAAAATAGGATATATTTTTAGGTGGGAAAACAGACACTGCAGCTGAACACGGTCGGGTTGACTTGGGTCAGGCTATGAAAAGCAGCTGGATTCAGTCAATCAAGGGTATGTGTAGCTATGTGGTGGGCGGGATGAGCCTATCCTGTGCCAATATGCTATCAGGCTATTAGGTAGTTTTAAAATTTCAAAATTTCTGTTAAAACAGGAACAGTTTATAAATATCCTCTCCTGTTTTGTGGATTGCTTCTTAATTCTCTTGTTTCCTCTGCTCTGAAGAAGTTTCTAAGTATGGCATAATCTCCTTTATCTAGCTTTTTGTCTGTACTTTTGGGGTCTTATATAAAATTTTTTTGCCTATCCTCATGTCTTAAGGTGTTTCCCCTGTCTTTTCTTCTAGTAGTTTAATAATTTCAGGTCTTATGCTCAAGTCCTTGATCCACTTTGAATTTTTGTACATTGAGAGAGGTAAGTTGTCTAGTTTCATTTTTCTGCACATGTGCAATGCTTCCCATTTATTAGTGACCATCCTTTCTCCAATGTACAACATTAGTATCTTTGTCAAAAATAAAAAAGAACAGTTTGTGCTGTCATTGTTTGAATGTTTGATCATTTTTTTATGCCTACATCTTATAACCTGAACAACTATTTCTAAGATAACAGTATGGAATGTATTAACTAGTGTTGATTTCTTACTGTTGTTTTGTTTTATAAATTCTGTATTATTTCTATCCTTTTTTCTGTTTTGCTTTCTAAAATTAAAAAAAAATCAATTGGCTATTGTTATGGTTTGGGCCTAGATGTTGCCCCAAAACTTCACGCAGTCATAGGGCTTTTCTTTCTTTTTTTTTTTTTGGCACCAGGGATCAAACTCACAACCTTGTGCTTGCCAGGCAGGTGCTTAGGCCCCTGAGCTAAATCCCCAGCTAGTCATAGGTGTTTTTCAGAGGTGGCTGAATTTAGAGTGCATGGTACTGGGATTAAGGTGTGTGATAAGTAAATCAGTCCACTAACTGGTTTGGTGTAGTTCTGACTGGGATTAAGTATATGAGTGCTACACCCACCCTAGGCTGGTAAGCCTGCATACAATATAAGGGGCAGAGTCTTGCCTCCCCCTTGGTTGCTTGCTTTTGCAGTCTTCTGCCACCATGAACTGTTTCTCTTCTGGGTGCCCCTCTGCCATGCCACTCTGCCTGGGATCCAGCCAATTAAGGACTGAAACCTCTACAAACTGTGAGCTGAATAAATCTTTCCCTTTTTCACTTTGGTTGTCAGGTATTTTGTCTCAGCAATGAGAGAAAAGTAACTAAGATGGCTATAAACACATGAATTAATTTCTGAATTTTCTATTCTTTTCCACTGGTCCATGTGTTTGCTTTTATGTCAGTACCACATTGTTTTGATTTCTATGTCTTTGCAGTGTGTTTTGAAGTCTGATATTGTGATCTCTCCAACTAATCTTTTTTTCCTTCAGGGTTTCTTTGGTGATACTAGGTCTTTTATGGTCCATTATAAGTTCTGTAATTGTCCTTTTCCTAGCTCTGTGAAAAATGTCTTTAGTATGTTAATAAGGTTGCATTCAATCTGCAGATCTCTGAGTAGTATACACATTTTAACAATATTCTTGCAATCTGTGGGTATATGTCATCTATAATTTCTTTGTTTTGTATTTTTCATTATAGAAATTTTTTACTTCCTTGGTTAAAATGATTCATAGTATTTGTGTGTGCATGTAAGTATTGTGACTCATATTTTTAAAAATTGTCTTCAACTGATTTGTTATTATATATAAAAGTGCTACTTTTTTCTTGTATGCTTATTTTTTCTTGCAACTTTAAAGAAATCATTTATAAGTTTCAACAGTTTTTTTAAGCAGAATCCAGGGTTTTCTGCATGTAAGATGAATGGCCACGTGTTTTTCTTTCTGGTTATTCAGTATGTTTTTTCTTTAGAAACTTGAGATTTTTCTTCTTATTGCTGTTTTTCAGCAACCTGCTTGTATGCACCTAGGTGTGGAGTTTCGCTTTTTGCTTGAGGTTTCTTTACCTTCTGTAGGCTTATTATGTTCTTTGGCACATTCAGTCACTATTTTTAACCAGTAATTTTGTGTTTCCCCTTTTATGCTCTCTTTTCCAGCCTCCAACTGCACTTTATATTTTTACACAGCATGCAGAACGGTTTATTCTTTTTTCCTGTACTTTAGTTCCTATTGCTGTTTTCAAATTCTTAGAACTTTTCTTCTGCTGTATCTAATTTGCTCATTCATGTCTTTTTCATATTCCAATTTTCATCTTAGGAAATTCTCTTTTTTATATCTTCCATTTCTATCAATATTCCCAATTTCCTTTTTATCTGACAGTATTTGTAACACTTTACCGCTTTCAAATTTGTTTCTGTTAATTCTAGTCCCTAATTTCTAGGTACATTTCTTTAGACTGATTTTTCTTGTTTCTTAACATGCATAGTAATTTTTGATTGGATTACCTATCAGGCTTTTTACTTTGCTGAATGCTGGATTTTGTTCATCTGCTGAACTTCTTTCTGGCACGCAAGTTACCTGAAGATCAATTAGGACATTTTGAGGCTTCTTTGAAGACGTTAAGGTGCATGCATAGCTGTTTTTATTCTTGAGCTAATTTGTCTCTGCTAGCAGTCCTGTGGAGAGTAACACCCAGAGTCCATGTCTCTCAAGCTCCCTCCATAGTGCTGTTGGGGATATTAATGCTTTTCAGCTCTGTGAAGTCCAGAATTCTTTGGTTTACTGGTTTCCAGACAGTCTTTCCTCAGCCTCCTTAATTACTACTCATTTCTTTTATTCCATGCAAATTAGTATCAGCCCCTCCCTCAAATCCTCTAGTTTTTCCTGCAGATCTCTGGAGCTTATTTTGCTGTTGCAACCTTCTAGTCACCCTGCATTCAGTCATCCTGAGCTCTTCAAATGCAGCAAGACCTGTGGGCTTTATATTGGTTCCTCTGTCTGACGACTGCCTCTAGGCAGTAACCTGGGACAATCGTAGGTTTATTTCTTCTGTTTTGCTTTTCTCAGACTCACAGCCCCGCATTACAGTAGTTCAGTGCTGAAAATTGTTGCTCTGTATATCCTGTTTGGTTTTCTAGTTACTGATGGCAGGGAAGACAATTCAGAGTTCGACCCATAGATGTAAAGGTAGGTGGAAGCAAAACTTTTTATAAGCAAAAGTCACTTTGTATTACACATTGTGTATTTCCTTGGTACTCATTTGCAAGTTTTAGGAAAATGTATGAACAGCTAAAGTGTACTTCTTTTTCAGTTCTGAGAAAAAACATTGTTAGCCAAGGTTAATAAAACATTCTAAATTGCTTTTCTTTAGTTTATGTAGAGTGGTTAGATTTTTTTGTTGGTTGTCTTCATTTCAATTTAGTTTAGTATTAAAATGAGCTATTCTTTATTTTTCCCAGAGATGCGTTAGTAGTAACATCCACACTCTTTAGCTTCAGAATCAAAGGGTGTCATTATCTATCGATGATACAATTACCAGGATACACAATGTCAGACCTTCCATCTCACTGACAGAGGTAAACAATATCACTGATTGAGTAGGAAAGATGAGAAATGAGCACAGGAGTTTTAATCAGTGGAGATCAATACCAGATGAACTTAAGAAGTTGTGGACTTCTGAGATTTCAATGTCGCTATAGGTTGGGTCTCAACGTGCCCTGAAGGCCCCGCTGAAGGTGTGGCTCTCTGGATAGGTGCCGGGGGCTCCTAGTGGGAAGGTATTTGGGGTGCTGAAAGTGTGACATCATCCTGTCTTCGCACAGTCTCTGGCAATGAAATAAATGGGGAGACAGAACTATTACTAAGTAACTGGGCAATGTGGGGGAATGGCTGCCTATGACAGCAATTAGCAGAAGGTAGGAGAGAATGTTATGCCTCCCTGCCTGCCTTCCACTTTGAGTTAGGGTCTTGCTGTTAGCCCAGGTTGGCTGCCAACTGTTGATACTCCTGCCCCAGCCTCCCAAGGGTTGGGCTCACAGGTGTGTGGCACCACTCCCAGCATTTTCTCCTTAAATGTGCAACACACTACCCACCTCCACTTTACACTCAGAAGCTCGTCTTTTATTTCTGTTTTCCTTAAAAGCAAAAGCAATCAGAAGAAAATTTCTGCCTGCAGCTAAGATAAAATCTAACAACCATATCACCTGTAGTTGAATTTAAAGACTCTGCCTTTCTTTCTTCTGGAATGGAATCTGTCTCCAGCACAGGCTGGGCCTCCTACTGTGCACTGGATCCTACATGCTTTTACAGACTCAAGAATACAGCTTCCTGATGTACCCCCTGCTTTCCTTCATCACCAAATATTCCTCTTTACTAGATTAAAACATTTCAACCAGTGTGTACAATCAGAACCTTTGTAAAAAAATATACTAACACCATCAAATGTTCAGTTTTATTTTGGTTCATGTCTGCACAAAACAACAGAGGAGAATACAGTTTTGATAATCTCTTTGTGGTATACTTCTAGGTGATTCTAGTATTAACAGCTAGTAATTTATAGAGTGTTATTCTATGATAAGACAGTGTGCTAAATATTTTGCATGCATTATTTTACTCAATCTTCACAATAATCCTCAGAGAAGTGCTATTATCTTCATTTTACAGATAAAGAAATTCAGGCAAACTTCATGTTATTAAAGTTTTGGATCATGTATTTTCTAATCTCAATTGCATGCACACTCATGTAAATGAAAGTTTACTATTTTTGTATTTAAATACTTAATAAAATAGCAACATCAAATTGTTAAAAAAATCCATGTAAACTTTCATATCAATTTGCTACCTAACTCACATTACCACATACCTTTAAACAGGGAGTTTTATCATGCAAAGAGTACTCAGGAAGAATTCAAATATTAATTTGGTCCAATAATTTTACAGGCAAGGTTCTGGATTAAAGGCACATCTGTCATTTATTGTTCCCTGTTCAAGTTTTTAATAAAAATAATATTAAATGGAACACTGTCATTCTATATGTCAACAGTAAATAAAATTACATTGAGAATCACGATAGTCATGAAGCAGAGTCTATTATGTGTATATTTTTTTATACTTTACATACAAAAAAGAAGAAAAACTTATTTTATGTGCACACCAAGTCAATCACGTGGGAATCCAGGATAGACATTTATACTTGACTGTTCTGTAAATGAAAAATAAAAGTCTGTGTGCCATCAGCTTGGCATTTTCTTAAATGATGTAAAAAGCATTCGGGGCACTGATTCTGGTTGAGTATCTAAATCACCTCTAGAGCTAAATAAAAAAGCACCAGTGCTGATATAACACCCCTAAAATACAGAACTGATTGGGAAAAGCAGGGCCCTGGGCTTTTAGAACTGTTCCACAGACACAGAAGTCCATCTTCTGCTGAGGGACTCCCCGCGCCTGGGTTTCAGTAACTGTCATGCTAAGCACCAGACGACTGCACTCCTTCGATTAAAAAACAAACACCTTAGGGGATGTTGTTGACTCATCACTGCCAGGCGCCTAGCAGGTGCCGAATTTCTGAATAAACACGATTGCCTTATGTTCTTCTTTTACATCTCCATTACTCTAGGTTACGCATGTAAGATTTCAAAAGACCCTCACAGAGCAAAAAGAGAATAAAGCAGGATAATGTTTAAGGAAAAACAGAAGTCTTATATAAACATTTAAAACACACATACACACATATATAAATAGATCAAAAGGTGAAAAAGAACATACAAAAGTGTGCAACATTTAGCAGCTGAAAACTCAATGAGCTTCCAAACAGTCTTGGCTTACACTTACAAGCAAAGTAACCCGAAACCACTAGGTCTTCAGCTAACAGCCATAAGCACACGAGCAGATAAATTTTCCTTAAAAACAGAATTCGGTTATTCTTGATGATCACAGCTTAGTTTTCAATATTCAAGTGAATAAAATCTCAGTACGACCATGACAGATTTTCCAGAGAGCTGCGGGTTAAAGTATTTGGCATCACCTACTGTCATATCCCCGGCTGAGACGCAGGAGCTCCCCAGCAGTCAGCTCTTTGGTGCCCCCTCACGCAGTATGTTTATTTGGGGAAAACTGACCAATACCAGACTTCCTTTCTGCAGTTAGAGCCTGAGACATGGCTTCATGAAGCACAGTCCCGCAGGTGTTAGGTGATGTAATTAGATTAGTATCTTAGATTACGAAACTTCGGTTTCCTTAAAATCAGCAGGGGTTGCTTGATGGAAGGTTTGTCACCAAAAAGTGCTGCTTCACTCTCGGTGAGTGGGAATCTCTTCTGATATATCAGGGGGTACTCCTTCTGAAACTTAAAAATAAGAAATAAGGTGAGGAATTAGAAGGTATTCAGCATTATTTCCCTAGCTGCAGATAGTGCTCGACATTTCATGTGATTTTCTCGGAGATGGAGAAATACGAGCGTACCTTCACTTAACCCTTCCTTCCCCTTCTCTTTTCCGCATGCTTTCGAAAGGTGCACTGGCAGATCCCTTAGCTCCCTGCTTGCTCTGGGGGTCTCCTCTAGTCACCCAGGACTTGCCCCCACTGCCAGCCGTTCCCCAAATGCCATGTCCTCACTCCCCTTGGTAAAGCCCATGAAGGCACAGGGCTCTGGTGCGGCTCCTATTTCTCTAAGCGTCTTAAACAGAATCGCTCTTGTCAGAGTCATGCGACTACTGGGTTTTGCCTTAGAATAAAACTTTCTAAATGGCAGTGATGAGTCACTCAAAGATACGTGCTGTGTTACAATCCAGATTGTATAGCTGCTTTCTTAGACTAACCTATGATATGATCACACAAAACACCAGTGACAAAGGATGGTACCCATTATTATGATTGTTTTAAAATTCAGGACAGAGAGTAACTGGTAGGTATTCAAGCTTTATAAGCAGATTAATGTATACATACGCTGCTGCATAATACTGTATGTAGTAGCCCATATAGTCAAAATTTTAAATCCAAAATATTAAAATAAGAAATTATACTGTAAACGTGGCAACTAGGAAAGCATATCAGAAAATAACTATATGATTGAGAAGCTGCTTACTTCTTACCTGCTTTAGTGTTTTTCTTTTTTCCTTCAGAGGTAAACTCTTGTCTTTAATGATATTCTCCAGAAGTTCTGCAATGGCAGCTTGAGAGGTAGAAACCTTCTGTTCATCAAACTCCTGAGTGCTGATCTGTTCACAGTAAGAGAAAGTTGGCAAAGGAGCAATGAGTCCATCTCCGGGGCTTTTAATCTGCAGCGAACAAGTAAGACAGTAAAAATCGGTTAATTCTGGTCATGCTCTTTCTTATTCAATGAAGTATTCTCTTAGTGAGATCTCGCATCTATTATTTTGGCGGTAATAATACCTTAAGCGCATTCAGAAAACTATGTATTATGTGGTAAGGCAGTCGTAAGTCAGGAGGATCTAAATCCCAGCTCTACAACTTACTACTTTTGTAGTCTTGTTCGTAACAAGTTATTTAACTTTTCTTGGTCTGTTTCCTGTCCTTAACGCGGAAGTGGTATGAGAAAATGTAAGTGCAGCGCTGATCACACAGAAGCACTCTGTGAGGCAGCTATGACCCTTTCTTAACCATGGATTTATTTTATTCATCTTGAAACTTCAGTATTCTGACTTAGTAATAAAGCATTCACCTGTGGTCTCGAGGCCTCCAGGCATGGGTGAGGCTCATAGATCTGTTGGTAGGAGAAAGCTGTAGGGAATGGAGCAGTGGAGAAACACAGACACCTGTGCTGCCCAAAGACTGAACAGAGCCACTACTGGCGGTTCCTGGCTGCTCAATGTTCCTTTCTTCCTTCTCGTTACAGTTCCTGTCCATTCTCCGCCTCTGCCCTCCACTCTCTTGAAGAATACGTTCTGCCCTCACCTCATAAGAGCCAATCAGAACACGCGCCCCGCTCCGTCCGACTCACCTCCAGCCGCGGAGGACGCGCGCCGGACCTAGGCCGGTCACTCGAGTCTATGCCTACCCTTTCGAATCAAGCGGGGAGAGACAGCTCCTTCTCCTTTGGATTTCAAACCTAAGGCCGTGACACACAAACTTTAGCTCCATTCCTCGTCATGTGAGGGAACCATTCGTTCAAGACAGGTCAGAAATGGAATAAGACATGGAAAGATGGGAACAGTGTCCTAGTGCTATTTGAGCCTCGGATTCTGCCTCTATTCCTGACTTTTTAGACTGTTTATCTGAGCTAATAAAGTCTTTTTTGATAGAGCTGGTTTGAGGTGAGTTTGCCACTACAACTGAGTAATGCAGGGACTTGCAAGGCTCAAAATACCTACGTGGCCCTTTTTTAAGTAGTCAAGTTGTTTGTCCACTGCAGCCTGTAAGTAAGAGGGCACTTGAAGAATTTCCTGCTGATGATCCATTAGGAAGGAAACTAATCTTGCAGCGAGCAGCTCATCCAGGTCCACTTCTTCAGCACAGCACAGCACACACCGAGAAAAAGTGTGTATCATCTAGGGACAGCAGCGAGAGACCTGAATTTAAACACTCAAGGTTTCATGCAAATCAGCACGTTCATGATTTCCAGACGGCATTATGTGAAGTACTAAGATAAAAGTGATAAGCAGACTTCAGTTTAAAGCTCAGGATGATAATTTATTAGTTACAAAGATTAAGAATTCTATTATGCTTAAGTTCTTTTAAAAGTACTTTTCAGTATTTAACAGAATCCAAAAGGATTCTATTAGGCTTAGCCTTTTAATTTTGTCAGTTTTATCAGTAAACACCACAAGCTCGATTAATACCATATGGATTCATGCAGAACAAGGACTTATTGCAGGAAATAAATTCCACTAAAAAGCAAACAGAAAAACGTAACATAGAGAACACATTCACCAGAGGCTGTAAGGTTGGCATTATTCATCATTCGAAACTACATAAGATAGTTTTAAATGCTTACCCAACAGTCCTTAAACAGTACTTTACCACCCACATTTTTCAATTGCATCATAAGATCTTTAAAACTTGGGGTAAATTGTGTTTTGAAACTCGCTACTCTAGCTGACATCCACACCAGCAGCCTCGCTCATCGGAAAGGAGCCTGGACAGTAGTTCCACTGTATCGTCACACAGTCGATGAGCAGAGAGTGAATTTGGAGCATTGTTTGGCTTATCCCTATATGTCAGGCAGATTTTCCTAGTTCCTAGGTTCAGTCTCAGCTTTTTCCTCTTTCTGTATATTCTTAGCTTTGTAGAATTCTTTCGCTCTCATACCTTCCGCTATCACCTTGGAAACCTGCCTTCTGCCTGGACCTTTCATTCACCAGGCCCCCATTTCCAATATTCTGCTGGGGTACATTTCACTTGGATGTCTCACACCTTTAAAACCAAAATGTGTAAATCCAAAGCTGCTGCCTTCCGGTTCATGTCTCTCAAGATATCTTCCCTTACAAATGTATGCTTTTTCACGGTGCCACAAGTCCTGAAGAACGGTTTTCCTTCTTTATGTCAGGACCGTCATTGTTAAAGACCTATCCCACGGCCCACAACGGGGAGTGGAAAAACAGCACAGCCCCAGGCTCCTCACTATTTTGTAAATGGAAGCTACGGTCTCAGGAAGTGGCGGCTGTCGAGGGTGTGGGGGGGTTATCTCACAGGTTCATTTCCTGTCCGTGTCCACATGTAAAAGGCTGTGTCCTCTTTAAGGAGCCAGAGACCGCGTGGCAACATCATGTCCTCAGCCCTCCTCCACAAAGACCTGCTACCATATCAGCGCATCCAATACAACTTTCCTGCGACTGCACCCCCGGAAACACTTAACTTACTATACTGGGATTCTCCATTAGTTTTCTGCTTCCACAGAGTTGAAGCAGCCTTAGCTTTAAATAGGACTTACATCTCCCCTTGCCGTCTCACCAGGGAGACTGGCATGAGACAAGCTAATGTGGCCTGTCTGGCTCAGTCACAGAACGAATGAGGCAATTCCTCTGTTAAAACTAACAGCAGGATGTGAAAGTATAATAGGCACCAATATTTGCTGCTAGAGGAGATGGACTTTTAAGATTTCCTGGCCCAAGAATCTAGAACTTCAAGATTGAGACATCACTTGTATAGTACTGTCAAATAGTGTTAATTTTTCTTTTTCTTTTTTCTTTTTTGGGTGTAGGCATCAGAGCTTATTCTTTCTATAAGAAATAAACTTACCAGTGCCCTTGTACCCATTGCATCGTGAAGTTTGGGCATATCGACATTTTCACTCATTCGAGAAATCATGCGCATTAAAAGCTGAAGCTTTCTACGGTTTGGTGGGGGAAGTAACAAACAACATAACTGTAGTGCATTGATGGCAACTCTCTCCAAATGAGGCTGCAGCAAACCTAAAAGGCAAAGTCACCCCCAGAAGAAAATCATCAACGATGACAGTTGCTTTCACACGACCAACAATACAATTACTTAAGAGTGTAAAATAATACCTTGGTATTTCATTTCCTTTAACTATTTCTAGAAATTTCTACCTTCCTCAAAACCATATTTAGATTTTCATTATTTTCTTCACAACCTATTTCTAAAGTATTAAAATCCTTCACTTACTACAAATAAAATGACTTAGAATAAGCGAAACTGGAAGAAAGTTCAGGTGCATTAAGGGGATAGAATAAATCTTTGCTATGTCATGATTAGTCTTTTATAATAATTTCTTTGCAAGAAATAAGTAAAGCAGTTTCAGAGAAGAAAAGCCAGGTAAGCAAAATGCAGTGTTAGTAAACACTAAAAGTTAGTACTGCATGCACGGAAAGCAACGACCTTACTTTGTGTGCCAGTCAACATAGCAGAAGCTGGAGGTAAAGAGTTTTCTGAGAGTTCTATAGTACTTTTGCACAGTCTTTTATTGATTGTGATACAATCCTCCCCGAGTTTGCTTTCCACAGCTCTTTGCACACTTGTGCTGCCTTGTCCACGGTCTGGTTTCATGATGACTTCTGCCACTGGTGTATTGACATAGCTATTCCGTCCTGAGCTACTCCTTAAAAGCAGGCTCTGAGATCTGCACAGCTGTTTGGGCCTGCAGTCCCCAGGACAAGACTCCTGTTGGTCTTCGACAGCCAAAGTGGAAGTCCTCTTGAAGCGGCCTCTGCAGAGAGGCTGGTGAGTCCTTCCCTCTGAGTGGAGGTTCAACAGGGACTCCTGTTTGGGCCTTGACTCTAAATACTGTTCTCTATTTTGTTGCTCTGCATTCAGAACAGATTGCTGGATGGCACTGGACGCGCTTGCACAGGAAGAGCCTGGCGTATCTGCAATTCGCCCCAAAGAAGAGCACCTCGGTTTGATGCTAGAGGACAGAACATGCAAACTACTCAAGCCTATCAGATTGTGACAACTTCCCCCCATGACATCATTGGCTCTGACTCTTCTGCTTCTCAAGTTAACTAGCTGCATTTTCCCAGCGCATCCCTGGAGTCCTCGATCACTTATCTGTAGTCTCGCGGGAGAATCTGACGCCTCTTTGTTTTTGTCTCTGTGAAGCAGACTGAGAAGAAGACACTCAGTTGATCTGAAGGAATTCAAACTGGTTAAGTGAAGGGTTTCTGAAGACTGTGGACCATCTTGGCTTTTACGCATCCCACCGGGTCTATCTGAAACTGTGACGCAGCCACACACAACTACCAGGAAACGAAACAAAAATTAAGATGCAACTGTGTGACAGTGGACAAAAATAAAAGAACAATAAAGTGAAGAAAGTAAAGCACCACTGTCGTACACATTGTTAGTACAGTATACAGCGCAGCTGCTGAGCTTGGAATGCACTTGAATAGCACACGTGCACGACATTCGGGCACAAACGTGCAGGACTGACTAGCGCTTTCCCGTTTGTGATGTAAGTAACATAAAAGAATTCAGCCAATTAGATGGATTGAGTGCGAACACATTTAAAAATATTTGCTCTCATTCTATAAGTACTAGAAATATCTTAAGTGTAAGACAACTGTGATATGATAGAACATAGCCAGTCAACCCTAGGTATCATGGGAAATTGGTTCTGGGACCACCTACAGGTATCAAAATGCAAAAATACAAGTCCCGCATATAAAACGGTATAATATTTGCATATCTCCCACGCATATCCCTTCATACTTTAAATCATCTCTAAATTCCTTGTAATAATACAGTATAGTCATTATACTGTATCACTTAAGAGTAACTACAAAAAAGTCTGTACATATTCATGTTCGGTACAGTTGCAACTTTTTAAAAAAATGTTTTGGGGCTGGGGATTTAGCTCAGTGGCTTCCTGCCTGGCAAGCGCGAGGTCATGAGTTCAATCCCTGATGCCACACACACAAAAAATTTTTTTTGGACCCTCAGTTGGCCGGATTCACACATAAAAATCACAGAGAGGGAGAGCCAAATGTATCTATATTTTCTGTGCACCTTGGGGGAGTTCTTGGCACAGAGCTACTAAAATCTTGGGCTTCCTGCTGGAAATTCCTGTTTGAGCACATCTGAACAGAAGCTAGTCATTTGTGGCTGGCCATGCTTAGACTGAACGCTCAGCCCCATCTACACAGCCCTGGGAAGGGTAGGCAACTGGAGAGCGCCTTCAGTGCTCCCAGGCCCGGGGAGAGAAACTTCAGCTGAAATCCCAGAACAGTGAGGCCGAGGAAGCTGCTGGGCTGATGACCACGAGGCAAGTGGGAGAGGACACCGAGGCTCTGCGCCTCACTCCGAGCTCCCCCACCGTGTACCCCTCTCCTGCGGCTGTGCTTGCTAACGGATTAGAGCAAGCAAAGCTCTCTCCTGAATCCCAGGAGCGGCTGCAGTGAACTGCAGCGGGGTTGGAGGGAACCCTAAACTGGGCAGAAGTGCGGGAACCCTGGGGACCTTGCTCACAGCTGGCGCCTGGAGTTAAGCACAGTCTGGGGGTACTAAACCCCTGAGCTGCAGGGTCGGGGCTCCTCCTGGGGAGTTAGCGTCACAAGTACCCGGAGGTGCAGAACATTCCGCGGCAGCTGGGACTAATGGTGCTGGGATGATACACTGGAACCATTTGAAAATGACACAAAACAGCAACTGCAGTATCACTGAATTTTAACATAACGCACACAAGCCAGCCATTTTCATAGCTGCCTACACTTCTAAATCTTTGCAATTTTAGGAAAATTGGAAACTTTAATGAAATGAATTTGAATGTGTAAAATGCATACATACCCAAAATGTTCACAAATAATTCATAATATTCGTATGTAAGTAGAGGTTCAGGGAGATGGAGAAAATAATCAGCAATTGTTCTGAATACATCTCGCTCAAATCCAGCATAAGTTGGATTACTCGCATCATTACTTCTTGGCCCTAAGAAGGAGAAGAAAAAAGAAACAGGCAAAATATATTTTAACTTAAATACAACTTAAAAAGTGCTTACAAAAAGTATAAAACTTGTATCTCATGGGGAGTTAACAAATGTGCACATCTCACTATCATCTTACCAGAAATCACGCTAATCAGGCAAATGCCAGCACACTTTATTATTTTAATACCTGAAATACCATGCATAAAGCAAATTTTTAAATAGATTTTAAAAGTACTAGGGAAATCTATTTTAATAAGATTTTCTTATAATTCATTTTGTAAGGCAAAGAATATTTGGATTATGCAAATAATTCTTCAAATTATCTTTTGTAAATTTATAATTTTATGAATAACTTTTGCCTGACATGAAGCATACCCTTAATGAATTTAAATAATTATCACTTCAGCGTTGTTTCTTAAGCTTAATGTGGTTAGGAAATAATCAGGTCTCAGAAATAAGACCTGATCAAAACTGAAGCTCAGAGTAACTTGTCCTTGGTAGAAAAGTCCTTGACAGCAAAGCTAAAATTAGTACTGAGAGCAGTGGAAAGTTTTCAGGTTCAACACCATTTGAAGTGTGGTCCACACGTTGCATACTATTCACAGAATTATCCAGTGCACCTATTAAACACATAATTGTGCACACAGACTAGACTCCATCATAGAAACTTAGCAACCTTCGTGGTAAGAAACTTCTGGGCATAGTTTTAGAAAAAAGTCCTGGACCAACTACAATCAATGCAGTCAGAATCTTTTTGTCCTAGTGACTGAAATGTGTTCATGTTTTAGGGTGACTAAACTCTGTCAAGTTAAAATCTTTCTTCCTGAAGCCAAATCATCTTTCAGTCTCCAAACTTTTGTATCGTTGCAAAAGTCTAAGGACATAGATTAAAAAAGGACTATGGAACAATAACCTTTCTCATTCTCTATCTCTGTGTTACACACACGCACTTTAAGGCTAACGAGTTTGAGGTAAAGCACATATTTTTCTAAGGAAGATATAAAAATATTCTTAATACACAGAATAAAGTACATGATAATCACTGGGAGGTTTTCTAAGTCACAATGAACGCGTTCAGCGGAAACAGACAGCTAGAGAACTGAGGCTTGAGCTCCAGCTCCCTGGCATCAACAGAAGACTAATCCATCAGTATTGGTTTTCCACAAAACCAGGAGAGCATACTGATCACGCGTTCCTGCATCTTCCAGGATCCCTAAGAAAGTAAAAGTCTTCGTCGTGCCTCTGGTTACACTATGGCAAGTTATATATTTGTTACCATTTGTGAAGACAGAGAAGACACAAATTCTGAAGACAGATGTCAGGGAAATCTTGATTACTATGCTTTGAACTGTTACTCATGAGCCATGGAATGAGAAAAATGCAGTTAGGGAAGGTAGGAAGAGAAATTTAAAAGTCTTAAGCTCATGATCAGGATCTTTATTTTAAGCTTATACTAACTTTTGGTAACTTCCTTAGTACTTATTCTGTTAAGTCTGTCATATTGACACCCAGTGGACAATAAAGGAATATTCTGAACATTAATAAAACCTCACCAGTATTTTTGAAAATACTAATTTTAAGAGAACTAGAAAATTGTATCTCCAACTAAAATTAAAATATGATCTAACTTTTGATGATTTAGAAACATATACATTTGCAAACTTTTAAAATTCATTTTGAAAGAAATTAGAATTTTGTCCTTGAACCAGTGAAAAATCAATTTTCACTGATCACTAATGAAAAAGCTTGATGAATGAAGTGCTAAGCAATGATCGATCACTTTTTCTCTTCATAAACATAAAGGTCCCGTAAACATATGCTATGGAATAGGCGGGTTTTAAAGCACAGGGAGGCTGGGAGTATGTACAGTGGTAAGAAGCTGAAGTGCACTTTAGGAAGCTTGATTTTCCACTGAGCTCGTTTACCTCCCAGCTGTCATCTGGACTCACTGGGCCTCACAGAGGCAATCATTACAATGCAGATTTTACCTAAAAGTCTCCTAAAACTCTCTAGCCTATGGTTTTATGATTTATGTGAACTAAGCCATAAATGATAGGCTTGAATTATAAAATTGCCTTCTGTATAAAAAAAATTGAGGGCTCCATGTGTAATCGATTCTACTAGACTTTCACTTAAACATCAAGAGAAATAATACACTTAAATTTTATCAGAACTTTCATTTATAAATTGTTTTAAAAATTTGTTTTACTTACAATTTGCTAGGCACTTCATGGCAGATAATACCCAGTGAGGAAGGTCTTCTACATACACAGACACAAAAACCATTGTTTAGTAAATCACTAATTTTTATGACATTAAAACTTCACAGTTATATGTATTATGTGTGTATATATACGGATGTGTACATATATTACCAGTATTAAAAATTATTACATGTTTTAATAAGACAGGGTCAGGTTTGTATTTTAAAATACAAAAAGCCTGAAAAAGAGATCTTGAGTTTGACTTAATTCACAATCCACAAAACAATTAGTTATCTGAAAATCTAGACTAATTATTTTGGGGGGACTGTCCATGTAAGACTCCCAAACATTTTTCTTCTGTTCATTGTCATTTCACTTCTGTCTACTCCTGTGCTACCTCACCTATGACAAAGTCAACTAGATCTGAGTTACTAGGGGAACAGATCCACAGAGGCTGGCTTAAGATTTCACAACTGCTACCACTTGAATCTTAGCATTAAATCTTTAGCATAACGCCTACTGCATAGTAAGCCCTCAGCACAAATGCTAATGACCAATTATTTTTATTACGTTTGTATACTTTTGAAATGTTTAACCTTGCCATTTAAAAAAAATACATGAATCCACCCTAGTAACTAAATAATTTCTTATAACAGCATGAATATTTACTTAAAATTATTCCACTGTTACTACTTAAGACATCTATGATGATAGAACAATAGATCCTCTGATACTCTATCAATGAAAATAACTTACTTTCTATGTTGGTCTTTCTTCACCCCACTATAGGTACAACCTTTGTTTCTAAGCTTGAATAGATTTCAATTTCTTCTACTAATACCAACCTGATTTGTCTTGTAGTATAACTACGCCACGCTTACTTGTATTGGCCATGTTGTACATTATATATTGAGGAATTACTTGGTTTGGATTTATGAGTTCTTCTAGGGATGGCACACATAAAATGGTCTGCAGGCTGAAAAGGAGAATACAGACTTTTTCTCCACAAAATAAGAATAGAGTGCAAATATGAGTATGACTAGCAAACAAAGCCATCAGAATATTTTTTTTGATCAAACTTTCCAGGCTTATACTTAGTAATCATTTTCCGAAGTATTAACCTTATAACTTTCAAAGGCTCCAATAAAGACTCCAAATTATAGCTATGACTTTAATGCAAAGAAAAAGAAAATCATATTGAAAATATTCTGTTTTTATGGGACTAAAGCTATTAGGAAACATGTACGTATTAAGTTCTAAGCTTTGACAACTCTTCTTATTCATTTGCCTATCTTGATGAAATGTCAAATAATCTAAATGCTTTGTGAATTTGATTATTGTTTGTTTGATCTTACTAGATCAGAATAACGTATCTCCAAACTTCTTCGACATCCTCCTGGCTTATTTCTCTAAGATCTCCTGCGTTTTCTTGATCTTCTCTGATTTCATGATTTACTTTCTCTGTAGTTTCCTGAAAACAACAACAACAACAACAACTACTTTGGTTTAACTTGTTTTGCTCACATGGAGGAACTACTGTACTTTACATTTGTGTTACCATTATAAAAGAGTAGATGCAGAGAGATTTGTTGAGGAGTTACACAGAAGCCCCACTGTGATAGTTTGGATCTTGACTGTCAACCGAAGATCCAAGTGTCAAAGGCTTGGTACCTGACCTGCAGTGGTATCTGGGGGAGATGGAACCTTTAAAAGGGGGGGCCCTCATTACAGGAAGTTAGGTCACTAGGACGCCGCCCCCTTCTCTCTTTCATCTCCAGCTGCCAGGTGAGCAGTTTCCTCCCCATAAGCACAAGCCCTGTTCTACCTTGCACAGGTCCCAGGGCATGGAGCCAGCTGACTGGATGCAGCACCGTGAGTCAAAACAAACCTTCCCTCACTTGAAGGTTTCCTCTCTCAGGTATTTTGTCATGGTGACGAAAGCTAATACATGAGGAAGAATAATAACCTAACAGAGCACACTTAAATTATACGAACACCATTTTCAAGTATGTTTTCCTGCCATTTTTATTATCATTTCCATGGGTTCCAAATGAATCTGCATATATGTGTTTAGAGTGTTATGTCGGCTGGGGTATTTTAGTATGGGCTCAAACAGTAAAAGACCATTTAGTTTTAATGATCCCGTTTTTAAACCACAGGATGATTATGTTTAACCTAGTGATTAATCAAAGAACATTTTACCTGAGAGAACTGTAAGCCATGCTTCTTGGGAGTTCTACGAGACAAGTTTCGTAATTTAAAAACATTCTCTTTGTCTTTGGAAAAACTGTCAATGCTGTTTTTTCTCAACTCTAGATGCCTTCGTGGAAGTGTTTTAAGTGGAGAAGTTGCAGGAAATCTGGTTTAAAGACAATATGCAATTAAATAATCTAAAATTAGAAACAATTTTTATAGCTGATTAACTTAAAAAATCATATAAAGAACCTGTTTTATTTATATTACTAAGGAGTACAAATCAATTTTTCCATTAAACCTTAAAATATATTAATAATTTCTGTCTTTAGTATAGTCTTGATATCTGAATTTTATTCATGAACAATTCTGGATTACTACTGGATCATTTCTTTAGAGAAGTAGTGCTTATACACAAAATGGTTCTAGAATGCTACAGTTTCTATAATTAGTTATCTAGTTTATATATATTTTTGCCTTTTATTTGGCTGTGTTTATTTTAATTTCCAGAACTTAGTCTCTTGCTCCTTTTGATTTTAATGTTTGCTTCCTTTCAAGGTACAGTAAAATAGTTCAAAGACAGGAAACAATATAAAGGAACATTCATAAATATAACCACCAAGTTGCAAAATTGTTGACATGTGGTCAAAAATTTCATTCTTTAAGTAAATGTAATTTTTTGTTGGTTCCTTTTCTTTCCCTCACTTCCTAAGGTAAATCAGAAACCTGTCGGTAGCATTTCTCTTTCTTGGCAATGCTTTTATACTTTCAATAAATGTTAGCAATATGTGGCCCACCTTTTTTTTTTTTTTTTTTTACTTCATGGTATCTTTTAACATATGCAAACTTTTTAATGACATTATAAGTTCCTACTCCACTGTCTTACAAATATTTTCTTGTATTCATTTTCCCTTAAGAGTTTCAGTTTTCATATTTAGGGATTTATGCTATTTATAATTCACAGCATGTTCTCATATATGTGTAGATTTGGTTTCCCAGCATTTAATTATTTTGAGCAAATTTAAGTCTAGATAACAGGCAAGGCAATTTTCCTTGTTCTTCAAAACTGCTGTCAAATTCTATAAAATCTATATTGGAGTGCTGAATAAAAAGGCACTGGGTTTTTATATCAATTTGGGAAGAATAGACATATATATGAAACAATTATTTGTAACTAGGGTATCTTTCTTCATTTATTTTCTTCAATAACAATTATATGATTGTCTCCATTAAGATGTTACATAATTTCAGAGAGCTTTACCTCTGGGTACTTCATTATAAAAGACTAGAGAAAGACTAGTTGAGGAGTTATACAGAAATCCATGTGAAAAACAGTAACTTAATAAGAGTATCATATTGGAGAGATAAGTGTGCAGTCAGAAATACTAAGGTAGTATCATACAGGTTTTATAATCATATTTAAAGGAGAGAAGGGAAAGAAAAAAAGCAACCATAGGGAAGGATGACATTTGTTATGGCTTGTGTCTAGAGGTCCTCCCAAAGTCTCATGCAGTCAAAGGTGGGGCTTTTCCAGAGGTAGCTGGATCTAGAGTAATGCTGGGATTGATTCAAGGTGCAATGCTAGGATCAAGAACATTAGGATTAAGAGTGTGAACGCTATCTGCCTGAAGTAACCTGGATAAGATCTAAGGGTTAGAAAGAGCTGTGGTTGCCCCTTGTTTGCTTTGCTACCTTCTGTCCATTATGAACTGTTCCTCCTCTTTGATGTTTGTCTGCCACACCACCCCGTGTTGGAGTCAGCTGACTATGGACTGAAACCTCTATAAACTGTGAGCCAAATAAACCTCTCCTCTCTTAACTTTAAGCATCGGGTATTTTGTCTCAGCAATGAGGAAAGTAACTGAGACACTATTCATTCAGATAGGGAACACAGAAAACATTAGGTTTAGAGTGACAGTGATTTTAAGTCTAAGAGGCAATTGAAAAAAAATGGGTCTAAAACTCAGGAGAAATTTGGGTTGGAGGTTTGATGGTCACAGGGAAAGCAGGTAAGCAAGGTGCAAGATTGCCCAGGGTGTGAGGTAAAGTGAAGACAAAAATTTAGAGATGAGTAACAGTTAAAGGATGGGTAGTTCCAAAGGAGCCCCAAGGTGACTGAAGGTAATTAGGAAAGATTTATAAAGTGCCATAGTATAGAGAGACAGACTACTCACACGCTTGTTATTACAATTGTAGCACAAAAATGCTTTTCAGTTTGTAGGTCCTATGGTGTGTTTCCTCTGAAACTGATGCTGAAATTTCATTCCTAATGAATGGGGTAAAGAGGTGATGGGACCATGCAAAGTTCCTTAGGTTGTCAGAGGGATTAGTACTCTCCTCGAGGAAGCTCTGACTCTCGCAGGACTGCATTAGCTACAAACAAATGTGAGTGCCTTTTGAGCTTTGCCTTCTGCACACACCATGTTGCTCCAGCAAAGCAGAATGGCTCTGAGGTCCTTGTCTGAAGGTCCCTCCCCAGTTTTGGCCTTCCTAGCCTCCAAGAACAAAACCCAACTTTCTTTCATAAATTACCCAGTCTCAGGTATTCTGTCATAGCAGTAGAAAATGGACTAACACAACAGGACTAACACTAACAAGACTCAATTTCTGAGATATTTTGTTCAAAAAGTAATGAAAAAAATGGACGTTAGAATTCCAAGTCCCACTTCGATGGCATATAACAAAGAACTTAAGTATAGGTGAGAAAAGCGATTATACTAGCAGAGGAATCTGATGTCTCTATGGTAGATGCAAACTGTGGAGGTTTATTACATAGTCTAAAAAATGCATACAGTGCTCTGAGGTGGGAGAACATTTCAAAAAGATAGGACTTGTCAAGGTATGGTCTCAGCACTCCTGCCTGTAAAAAAGGCTTGATGCAATACCCTGCGAGGCTATTCTAGGGATTAAATAGAAAACACAGAGATCATAAAGCAGAGTTTCTGGCGTGAGATAATTGCTTAAGAAATATTCTCCTTAACTTATGCTTTATTTCTTCTGTTATCTGTTAAAGTTTGATATTCTTTTACCACATATATTTTTAGATTATATTAGGTTACATGATATTTGAGGGCAAGGACCTATAGATTTGTCTTATAATTATACATTCTATAAAACTAAAGGTCAGTAATAATATGTCCTTGAAATGTTACAAACTTCTCACAATATGCAAAAGTGATGTTTCAGTTTCTCTTCTGATTTCCTACTTCTTTGTGTACTAACAGTTACATAGTTTGAACTTTATAGCAACTTTTACCTTATAATTTTCCTAAATGGATTAACTGAATTAATCATAGGTAGTAACACCTTTCAAAAGAATATATTACTTCTATTGAAGAAGCTGCTGTTATAGTAAAAGTGGAAATAAAACTTCACAATAATTTCATTGTATAGGTACACATCCATTCAGTACCTGAATAGCTGATTATTGTCATCAAGATTTTCTGATCCCCATCTGCCTTTGATATCTTCAATTACATGATTTTTAAGAAATTTTCTCAATAGTTGAATAGTCTGTTGCCTTGTAACTTCAGGACCAAAATTGCTATTATTTCTTAATAGGTCATAAAGCCAATCCACGGCTTCTCCTGCTGTGAAGCAGCTGCCATATTTCTTAAAGTGTTGTCTGTGTTTTCTCAGGGGCATTCCTGCTCGGAAAGATGTGGTCACTTCATTCCACTGCAAAAGAAAGACAAAATACGTTAAAAGTAAATAAAAATGAAATCTTATTGATTTGAAATAAAACAAGTGAAAACAATTTAATGCACATTTGATTACACTGTGAAAATTCTTGAAGAAATCATCTCATTTGTGCGACATAAAATTGGTATCTCACTGATTTTGCTTTACTAATGCTAGTGCTATAGTAGTATTTTTAAACAACAGATTTTTTAATAAAGGCAATAATTGGCTGGCCAAATTATGTAGGAAACCTACGAAGAAGGAAAAGGAACTGCAGCAAACCTGTCTAAATTCTCAACAGAGAAAGCATTTATGTTTTTTACTTCTAGTAATATTAATAAAGTGCTGGTAGCATTTATGCCAAGCAATGTGCTTTATATTCACTATTTTACCTTAATCCCCACAACTCTATGAGCAGGTATTAGGATCACCTCATTTCTCATACAAGGAAAACAAAGCACAGAGACATTAGTTTGCCCGAGCTCACACAGATAAACGATGAACCAGGCACTCACATCCAGGCTTGACAGACTCTAGAATCTGTACTGTAATTTACTGTACTGGTCAAACAGTGCTTCTGACAGGAAGTGGTTACACCAGCAAAATGTCTTAATGACTGTCTTTAGCACAGTATCTTTTCTATGATGGTTCCTATGGTGAACATAAAACAAATAGGTAAAATAAGTCAAATGTAAATCCATCCCCTTTAATGATCCTGCAACATATCTATATGTTAAAAAATACCGATAATTTTTAAACTGTCCTTGAGTTACCCAAGTTACTAGATTTGCTGGAGCTCTAACAGTTGAGCATAGAAGTAGTAGAGGTACAGAATAAACATCATTTATTAACTGAAAAATGTTACACTAGACTTTAAGAACTTTAATCCGTAACTCCATTTATGTGACAACTGTTTATGTTACCACTGACCTAACCTATGTGGCCCCAGGACCACAGCACAGAACCCAGGGTTGAAAACAGTATTTTTTCTTTCCGTCTCCCTAGTTCATGTTTACTCAATAAACTTATAGGTGTCCACCATGTATTGGCCTGGCTACACAGTACTAAAAATGAAACACGGGCTGTGTAGGAAGACTCCCTGAACTTAGGAAGATTCCAGAATAGCTTTACTGAAGCACAGTATACTGTAGTAGTTTTACGAGTAAGCTCTAGAATTAGATAACTATGGTTAGTTTCCCAGCTGTAGCCTTACCAGTTATTGTTTATAAACTTTGGTGCCTTCTCTGTTCCTCAGTCTCCTTTTCCATAACATGGGGACAATAGCACCTACCTAACTGGCTTGCAGTAATGATAAAATGATTTAAATTGTGTAAAGTACTAACGGACAGCAAATGTTTTTTGTTTAGCGTGCTCACACTACTTTATTGCAATCGATTTTTAATAAGTTGATAGGACTACTTCATTAAGGCTCCTTCCAGTCATACACACTATTCCTTATATTGATAAACATAATCCGTAACTTATTGAGCAGCGAACTTTCTGTTAAGATCCCCATACCAGAAAGATCTGTCTTCTTCTAGCTCAGTCACTTATTGTTTATGTGAGTTGGGGAGGGTCGCTTAACTTCTGTGAGCCTCAGCTTCCACACTGGTCAGTGAAGCAGGGCTAACCACACGTGCTCACATCGGAAGGGCATTCCTGAGGGTGCCCTGCTTGTTACTCTACAGACGGGGTCGCGCTGTCATACAGTGTCCTTCCTCCCAGGCCATCCCTCAGGGTGGGCATGTACTACATCACCCACGGGGAGTCTGAGTGTCACCGGATGTTTAGGGACTCTAGGGTCACACAGCCAGCAGCACCGTGCCCTGCAGGGCTGAAGTCGCGGGACACACTGCGAGGGCGCACACGGCTCAGGGGCCTTCCAGGGTCCAATAAAAGAAATCAACGAAGCCCCTGTGATAGGGCTCGGCCCGACCTGACCCGCCACGCTCGGAAGCCCGTTCCCCACTGCTCTCGGCCTGACGGGATGGAAGCAGCCGCAGTCGGCAACCGCGCCTGCCCCGACGCCGCAGAGCGCTCCTCGCCCTCCTTCCCACCGGCCCCAGGTGCCCGGGCCCACCGCACGCCGGCCCCAGGCCGTGCCCTCGCCCCGCGCCTTACCAGCTTGGTGGCCCTGTAGGGCCCGGGAGGCCCCCCGCGACTCTCCATGGGCTGTCAGCGCGCCGCGGCGTCCATGGCGGCGGAGGGGACCACCGGGGACGCGGCTGCGGCCCGCGCGAGTCTGCGCACAACTGTCGGCCCGCGACCGATTCGAATGCCTCGCAGCGCTGCGCTGATTGGCTGCGCCGCCGGGTCACGTGATACCGCCGGGGCGGGGCCCGCGGAGACGGCCCAGTGCAGCTGCGCGCAGGTGAGGGCGCCCGCCAGTCACGTGACGCCGCGGCCGAGCGCGGGTGGGCGGGGCCCGGGCTCTGGAGCCGGCCTGAGTGTCCTGAGTCGGGTCTAGCTGTGCAGAAGTGCGGGTTCAGACCCCTCTTCCTTGAGTAGTGGCCTGGAACTCAAACAGGTTTTCGCCAGGACGTACCGTGCGATTCATTCGGAATTCATGCGAAGGAAATGTAGTAGAATGATCGATGTTACAAAATACTGTTAAACTTTTTTTATCTGGCTTTATGGCACGGTGTCCTAGGGTTTTGTCTTTCCTCTTGCAGCCTATTTTTCTTCAGAATAAAATGGAGATGAGCATATGGAAGCCGAAATTTATTTTGTATTTTTGCCCAGCTCCCTAAGTTAAGATGATCACACTGTCGCCTTTCTTGTGAGCACCACAACAGTTTATCACCTGCGTTCCTCGGATGCCGCTGGATAGGGACAAAAATAATTAAAAATCATAAAATATCTTCTGAAACGTTTGAAACATTAACGGCGACTGTAAATCCAAAGTTTTCCCGAGAGGATGGTTGGAGAAGTCCTAAAAAAGGCGTGCAACAAGATGAGGTGTTGCATTTTAGGAAAGAGCCGAGGCTGTTTTTAGGTTTTCCCACTGTCTGTGGGTTCACCGTCGTCATGACTTCCATGTTGACATTTTCTGTAAATGGGAAAATATCTAAAAGTCGATATGAGTGGTCCTGAGTTCTGTATTCTTAGCAATTATCCATTATACAGTCTTAATCTTCAAAGCGATTCATTTCATTACGAATATTTCAAGAGTCAGTTACTTTCCATCACCTCCTTAAGTCTGGATTTTTTAGTGGGTTACAGACTACCTGTATGAATGTCACCTGTAATGCCGATTAAAATGCTGATTCTTGGTACTCTCCCACAGTATGTTGAGAGAGAGAAAGAGAGACAGAGAGAGAGACAGAGAGACAGAAACAGAGAGAGACAGAGAGAGAGAGAAATACAGAGTGGGTAAAGGGTGTATTCTTAGGGAAGGAGCATCCGGGATCGCTGAAGTTAGCATGGAGTTGAGCTGCTATAATCCCCTTGGACTGCCTATTTATTTACAAAAAAATACAAGCCTCTATTAATTTACTCTTGCTTGATGCAGTGTCTCACAAAAGAAAATGAATGTATCATCATTTAAATATTGAAAAAAAATTCTTCCTGGGTAGAAATTGTTCAAGTAGGGTTCCCTATGCTGCCCATGGAGTTTTGTTTAGTCCCATGAGAATGTAATTAAGTTGCACAGCAGAGAATTAATCCAGTTTGTTTCCTGCTCTATCTCCAACGTCTAAGTAGCACATAGTAAGAATTTAATATTTGATAAATCGAGTCATTTTAGTCACTGAAATGGAACCCTGTGGTTGGCACAATCCAATTATCTTTCTTTCCTAGGAAACGTTTTATAAAAATTTCTGCGTACTTGCAAGGTTTACTTATGCATTAGACACTTTGACACACCATAGCCAGCACCCTCAGTTTAGAAAAGGTTTATTTTGGCTAAAGTTTTTAGACGGTTCAGTTCATAGTCAACCAGTTCCAAGGCATGAAGGGAATGGTGGAAAGATCTGGGGGAGGAGAGCTGCTCGCATCATAGCGGCCAGAATGCAGAGAGCGAGGGGAGTAGCTGGGGAGGGAGACGCACCCTTCCTTCCTACCAGACTCCGACTCCCACTAGCAAGTCAGCT
>RJWT010002062.1:0-43158 GCA_004365215.1 Cuniculus paca
GGAAACTAATCAGGGTCCGAAGTTGAGCAAACGTCTAATCAAATAGACATTTTTGAGCTAACTGAGGATATTTGCATGGTCCTAATTAAATGATCCAATAACACACTGTACCTTACTTAGCTGTGAAAATAGATCGTGGTTAGACAAGAACAGGTCCACCTGCAAACACTTGAGGCCGAAATGGAATTAGGAGAGAGCTTTGCTTTAAAGCCATTCATTTAAATAAAATAAAGCAACCGCCGCAAAATCTGGATGGTTGTTGAGCAGTGGATGTCATCAGTTTGCATATAACATGATGTTTATGGAATATAATTTTTATATTACTCTTTTCCATGTATACACGTTTTCACGGAAAACTTTATAAAGAGTTCAGTCATGTATGCGATTGTTTTCATCTGCTGATTCTCTGCTGGGTACAGAACAAAATCTAAACTGGTGAGCTTATTGGATGAGTCGCTTACCCGGTGAGCCATGGGAATTTGCGACCTGCTTCTGCAGCCCTGGGACCCCTTTGTCCTCAGCCCTGTACCCTTCGATGGGTCCAAGTTGGGGTGCAGCCCAGGGTTTCCTCACTCTCCGTCTCTCGTAGCAAGTGTACTCAGCCCTCACGACTCAGCACGAAATATTTTCCACTGAGACTAATAAGAATGAGTCATGCTGTCCGAGTCTCCCTTTAGCCCAGGGTTCTCACAGCCTTCGGTCGCAATCACCAAAGCAGTGGCCCTAAATCTCCACTCTCCTCCACCCATCGCGGTGCCCGGCAAGCTCGAGGTGCTTGGAAATATTCTTCCATGTGATCTCTTCAGGGCCTAATGAGAACAGATTCAGAAACAGGGTTTTTCTGCCTTCCATGTTGGTCTCCCATCTTGTAAACTTTCTCAGAGATCTGATTTTCCTAGAAACTCAGTCATGGTCCTAACCTCCCGGGGCTGCAGAAATACGCTAATATGTCACTTATGAACACCATCAACAAGGTGGCCCTATCACAAGATTTAATGGTTTTTAGAACAGCTGGGGTTCTTCAGAAAAACACTGATGCTTGGTTCCTCTAATGAACTCTTTTCCCTGACTCAGCAGTTGTTAACTTCTATTTAATGGCTCAGTGTTGACTTTAGATTTAATTTCTCAGGTCCCTCCCTGAAATAAGTCCTCATGAAGGCCACTCCTGGCTTGTGTGGCTGTAAAGCATTATTGTCTCCTTAGATTCTGAATTAAATGGTTTTAAAACCACATACTTTCCTCTTTTCTTTTTTTTAAGTCCTGAAGACTTGATATTATCAGTCTGACAGTACTTTCCTGTTTTCTGAGTGTTTTTAAATTAAATTAAATTTAATTTGAATGAAAATGAATTTGGTAAAATTTGGATAGGTGTAACCTGTAAGTCCTTTCATATGCCTCCTACAGTTAAATCTTCTTTAATGTGGCTGCTCTTAAAGTATAGAATATTTCTTAAGACTGTACCAAAGATGATAAAAGCTGAGATATGAGTCATTTGCTAATGAATGGACGCGTGCAATGTGGTATAACCACACAATGGAATATTATTTAGCTACGAAAAGGAATGGGGCACTGACACACGCTATAAGATGAACGAACATGTTTTAATTTTTTATTTTATGAAAAAAGCAAAACAAATTTTGTAACAAAATAAGAGAATAACAATAGTTAACAGTGTGCATCATTATCTTCAGATGATATCTCAGAGTATGAGACATAGACAGAAAAGATTCTCTCTTCCAAAAAAGAAATAGATAATGCAGAAATGAACTTTGAAAGCATTATATCAAGTGAAAGGAGCAAGTCACAAAAGACCATAACACTGCATTATTTATTCCATTTATAGGAAATGTCCAAAATGGGCAAATATAAATCACAGGAAAATAGATTAATGATTACCTAGGGCTGGAAGGGTTGCAGATAATGGGGACCGATTGCTAATGGGTTTATTTGTGGAGTAATTAAAATGTTCCAGAGGTAGATGTGGAATTGTTTGCTAGGTCTGTGAACACAGCAAATATCGCCAAATGATGCACTCAGGCTATGTGAATTTTATCTTAGTAAAACTTGCTTATTTTTAAATTTTGGTTGGGCATGAGAATGGGATGAAGTATTTTCAGGGCAACACTCGCTGCTGTAACAAACAAACCTAACCACCACAGTGGTTTTCATATAACTGTAGATTAGTTTTAGCCTATACTAAAATGATCAAAATTAAGACCCCGCAGTGTGTATGGTGTGTGTGTGTGATCGCCAGTGTCCATGCTCAAAAAATTTATTTACAGATTGTATCTTTTTTATCTTTTGGTGTGTGAAAATATTATTTTCTTTCATGAAACCACAGTGCCAGTTGATTATTGTTAAGTGTCCTTCTCTTCTAAAATAGACTTAACCTTAGAGTTTGTCAACATGTGGGCAGGCGTGTGCTTCAACGGCCCTCCAGCTTTGTAAGTGCTGCTGGAACATAACCGCCTGTCCCCACCGCGGTCCTTAATGCGCCCTTTCAAAACCCCATTTCGCTTGGCCGGCTTCTTCATGCTGGTGCTTACTTAGCTTTAGATTCAGAGTCAACTTTCATCTTTTAGTTACTTCTAAACGTACCCTAAAATCGAATGTGGCTTTGCCGTTCACTTTCAGATGCACCGCCCCAAATCCTTTTTATTTGCTGTGGTTTTATAAAGGAACCACTTAAAATCGAGTCAAAAATCTCAAAACTGGAACTCAGTGTCCTCAGAACACATTTAAATCTAGTAAGCATCCACCCAGTCAACTGCACAGGTGTCGCTGTCCCACGCTGGCCCGGTGCCCATCTTCATGCCAACCTACTAGGGCTCGGTGTTCGTCGGTAGGAAAATGAAAGAGTGGGCCAGTCTTATTTTAGCGTCTCTTTGTTTTCTATTCTGTATACACTAACTGCTTAATGCCGGGGTATGAGTACTTCACGGTACCGTCGTACTGAGGGCTTGATTTTCTAGCCGTCCTTAGAATCTGACCAACTTCAAAGTAAATAAAATAGGTGTGTATGTTTAAAGCTTAAACTGAAATCCACTGTGATTTAAGTGTCCCGGGAAGACGGGGAGAGACTCAGTTTGCCTTTGTCACCAAGGACGTGGCGTGTGCCCCAGCAGATGCTGGCGTCAGCGGCAGCTCCGTCTTTGGGGGGCGTGCACCAGCCGCTCCTCCCTGAGTCCGCTTTGCGTAGGAGCGTGGGGCCTGCAGCTGGGAGCGACGGTGCAGAGGTCCAGGGTGGGCCGGTATTTATTTATCACAACAGGAGGCCAGAAAATGAGGATTCACACTGATGACATGGAGATGGGCCTCTGTCAGTCCTTAACGGGGAGGTCACAAATTAACAGGAACCGTTCTCGTCCTGGCGAGACGTTAAAACACAAGCATCGACTTGGAATCGCTGGCGATGAGGGAGAACAGGGAAACCTTTCTCTGTTGTGTGAACTGAAATCATTGTAACAAAGAAGCTTCTCGTTACTGAACTGAGGTAATCAATCCCGTTCTCATGTGGGGTCTGGAACATGAGCCTCCGTACTCAGCCACCTGGGCTCAGAGTCTGGTTCAGCTATTTCCAAGCCGTGGGACGTTGTCAAGTGTGTACCTTTGCGAGTGTCAGAGTCTCAAGGATTTAAAACTGACCAGTGTCCATGGCAAGCACTCTTGGAATCAAAGGCCATTTTTCTTACTTCGCCAACTGGTAATACATCCCCCGAGATCTCCGGGACCAGTCTTTTATATCTTTACCATTTTGCTCCAAAAACCCAGCCCTTTAAAATTTCTGAAACTATTTTCAGTTTTGTGTCTTTCTTTCTTCTCTAATCTTTCCTCTCAAAGTTAGTGAGAATGGGGAGTTGCCAGGGCCCAACTGTCCCTTAAGGAATGTGTCTTCAAACTAGCCATGTGTCACCTGAACTTTTCCATCTGGGGACTGTTGGGCAGCGACTGCAACCTGGACCAGAAGTGTTGTCCCATTCCCTCGCACCTGCGCCCCAGGGTGCAGCCCCAGCTGTGTGGTGCCTGAGGTTCGCAGCACAGCTGTCGTGAGAAGAGTTGATGCCGTGTGAGCTTATGATGCTGTGGTTGCTGTTGTATTGGAAGGGCAGTGGACAGAGGGTCAGGACATGCCCGAGTGTCTTGAGAACCGCCCACCCATTTTATCCTGGCAGCGTAGTTTTTCCCCATGTAAAAGTTCAAGTTGCACCTGAGACCATCGCCCTCCCAGCTCCACTAATTAAATGTTCTGCTGATTCTCCAAGGTCCAAAACATCCATGCCCGCGTGAAGGGTTTCTTAGCCGCCCTCTACTTCCTTTCCTTCTCGACCCATGGCGTCTGCTAAGGGCAGAGACCTGTATGTGGAAGTCTCCTTGATGAACCTGGTGACATATCCCGGGTCTCCCGTGGAAAAGAACCCCTAGCATATGATGGTTCACAGACTGACCCTGAACAATCGCTTCTAATCTAATTCTTGTTTTCTTCTAATTCCTGTTCCATGATTTGATAACTATTCTCTGGCTTTCATCCAACATAACCCCAATGCTTAAATTAACTCATTCATTTCATCCCTCCTGGCTTCCGATTTTTACCACAGCAGGTGCTGGTCACATGTGAGTCAAGGACACAGAGGAGAGACGTCATGAGCTATTTTGTCTGATGGGTGTTGCCTTCATCCTTCTGTATTATAGTGACAAGCATATTCATCCTGCGTGTCTTCCCCTCACATGCATCCAGGCACTTGTGTTTTTATGTAAAATGATGCTCTGAGCATTGGCAGGTGCTCAAATGATTAATAATGTGAATTCGATGCGCTGATTTACTTAGCAATCTGGAAAAGCGACACTAATGCAACCCTCATGTGTTTGTGCTGCATCCCAGAGAGAAAAGGAGGATGGAAAACACACAAGGACAGCAGCACGATCCTGGCTTCGTTTTGAAATTTTCCTTTCTTTATCTCTTTTGCGCACTCCTTTTATGAAGTCGGCATCAAAACCAGATGATCGACATTAGCTTCAGGACTGGTTTCTATGAATTATTCCCCTTTTATGACCTACTCTAACCAAAACCTCATGTAGTCATTTATAATTTTTTTAAGAAGTCACCTCTCGAAGCAGTAGGTGTATTCTTTCTTTTCTTTTCTTTTCTTTTCTTTTCTTTTCTTTTCTTTTCTTTTCTTTTCTTTTCGGAGACAGGGTCTGACCATGCAGCTCAGGCTGGTCTTGAGCTCACTTTGTAGACCAGGTTGGTCTTGACCCTCCTGTTCAGCCTCCCAACTGCTGGAATTACAGGTGTGTGCCACCACACCTGGTTTGTATTTTATGCTTTCTCTGTTATCAGATATAAATTCCCATTGTTGGGGCTGAGGATATAGCTCAGCAGCATAAGTGCCTGCCCGACAAGTGCAAGGTCCTGAGTTCAATTACTGGTAGCAAAAAAAAAAAAAAAAAAAATCCCATTATTTCCTAGTACCATGCATTATCAGGAGTAAAAATACCCAAAGGGAACTTCTGACCCTGAGCCCGCCTTTGGCGTTTCTGAGTTGGGACATCTGACACAGGTCAGGCACTGAGAATGTGTGTCTTTTAAAAGCTTCTTAAACAGGACTAATGACTAACTGACGTGGAAACCACTAGGATGAAAAGGTTAAGTCCTTCCCATTAGGGGCTGTTAATCTGCTCAGGGAAGATCAGGCATCAGAACAAATGCGCATGAGCTTTAATTACATTAGGCCAGACCTTGCACACGGAAAGCGCTCAGTGTGTGTGAAGCGTCTCACCCCGGGCTCTCTCTCATTGACTCCACCTGTCTGCAGCTAATGCAGTTGTTTTTATTCTTATTTTCTCACATGAGCATCGCGGCAAAGACATTGGTGCCCACGCCAAGAAACCCAAAGTCCTGACCGGACCCCGCTGCAAACCCAGCGTGTCTTGTACCCTTGACTGCACCAGGGATTGCCTGGCCTGAGGTATTTGCTGGCAGTGAAATGAGTATCCGCAGCAGTGAGCAGAGAGAGTGGCAGACGCAGGTACCCGTAAAAGGAAACCGCAGTGTAGAGACACATCTGTAAGCTGCTGTTTCCACACATCTGTAAGCTGGACAAAATCTAATGAAAGAAAAGCAGGACGTTTTTCTCTCCCTCTGCAAGTGTGCCGGGGAGTGTGGGTTCACGTCTGCTTGTGTGGGGTTTGATTATAACTGTGAACATCACTGATAGGGCAGACCATGTTTTGTTGTGGTGCTTGTTTATATTTGTTTTCCTTTAAGACGTTAAAGTGCGAGAAGGGACTGCGCCTCCCACACAGTCCCCGCCCAGCCCGTCCCCAAGGTGCCTGTCCCCAGCCTCTCCCTTTCTCTGAGTGTCCACGGAGCACGCCTTGAGGTACAGTACCACAGGAAGTCCCATGGTCAGGAGTTACTGTGTGGCTCTGTAAGATGACAGACAAGGACATCGCGTAGGATAGAAAGGCAGGTCTGTGTGAGAGTATGGCAGAGGGCAGATCTCGTATGAAGAGGCTTTTAAAGACGCGCATGTGGACCGTACTTGTGAAGCCATGCATCTGGCAGGGCACCTGTGGAATAATTTCAGGTTATGAGCCAACAGGAAAGGCTCTTCATCACGACCCTGCTGACCTCCTGGGCTTGCACTGTCTGTTCTGGTCGTAACAGGCTCCTTGTTGCGCTCACAGCTTCTCACTGTTTTTTCTGCCCCTGCCTTGGCTCCTGGTGCCGGTTCTGATGGAAATCATCGTCCTTGTCTGTGCCTCCTGGACGGCCTTCTGTGCCCATAGGATGCCTACTTGAGACTTGGTTCAAGTGGTATTCACGCCGACAAAGGTGTTTTTGGCAACGCGGCTCCCAAATACAACGGGCCCTTTCCTACTCTTCCCCATCTCAGAAAATGCCAACTCTGTTTACCCAGCTGCTCTCACCCACGATTTCTGAAGTTGCTCAGGACGCCTCTCCCTTTCTCCTGTTGCAACAATCTTCCTGCCTCAGCCTCCTAAGTGCTGAGATTACAGGCATGCGCCACCCTTCCCAGCTAACGACACCCAATGAAGCAACTACACTTTTATCTCTAGCGTCAGGATACACACGTCCCAAACACAGCCTCTCTTCTCCATGTCCCAAGCCTTCACTTTCTCAAACCACCACTTCCTGTCACCTGGCTTATTTTAATAGCTCTCTAATTCTTTTCTGTCTCCACCTTGGCCCCGCTTCAATGGATTATCTGCGTACTGGGCAAGATGAGCCTTGACACAGAGCGCAGACCATGTCGCAGCCTTTCGGCAGGTTCCCCTCCACTTGTTAGAAGATACCGACTTCTAACAATGGCCTGTGAGTCCCCGCTGTGGCTCTGGCTCTCCTAGGCCACTAAGGAGGTTTTGCTGCTTCCTGTTCCTGGCCACATTCCAGCCTTGGGGTCTTCCCTCTTGCTCTTCTCCTACCTGAAAAGCTTTTCCCCAATAACCACGTCACATGATCCAAACTTCCGTTAGGTTTCTGTGCACACATCACCTAACAGGTCTTTCTTGACCATAGGCACAAAATAGCAAGCACTACTTCAAAGAACCCAATCCACTTGATTCTGCTCTTTCCTTCCATAATACTTTTCCCTTCCTGCTTCCCATGGACACAGAGAATGCCGTTGGTTACTGTGTTTAACATTCACTACAGTGCCTGTGCAGTGACTGACCAAACGAAACGTTCCCAAGTGGCAATCTATTGTAGTTATTTCTTTATACGTATTTTTCTTGATTAGACAGGAATTCACTTCTGAAACATTTTTCTCTCCAGTACCTGGCACACAGGAGGTGCTGGGTCAGCGCTTAGACTGATGGACCCCTGCATACTGGTTTTCATGAAGCGCGGTGAAATGTTCAAATACTTATCTGGGACGTTCAGTAGGCAACTACGTGACTTTGTGATACTGCACACAATCGCTCCAGCAAACGCGTTTCTTAAGAAACAAACTATAGCAACCAATAGGAAGCTGTTCCCTAGTTTTATGTTTGCATCACTGCTTTTATGTTTGGTCAGTGCTTTCAAGAGAAAATAGATTTAATACAGGATACACAGACATGTAAGAATTGCAGGTTGGCCTCCGGTGGCCACCACCAGAGTCGGTGTGGAAGAGTGCAGAAGGTCGGGCTGCCCCCTGGGGCCCCCCAAGCCTGGGGCTCCATGCAGCGTCCCAGGAAGTCCGTATCAGCAGGTTCCCCAACACCACACATACTACTACTAACAATAATAATATATTCCTTAAATTTAAAATGTTTCACCTGGCATATCCTCGGCTCAGCCTAAGATGAGTTATTATGCATTCTTCATTAGCAAACTCCAAATGAGGATAGCTTTATTTTGTAGTCCCTTGACAAAGAATGACTCTTAGAAATGCAAGGAGTCCAATGTAAGTTTGCTGTTGACCTATTTAATACTTCACCATTAAAGACTGGAGACGTATCCAGTGTTGCTTCAACCAATGAAGACGTGAGACATTAACTGGAACTCATTCCACAAAGCAGCGGGTGCCTGTGTGCCCTCTCACTGTCCCAGGAGGTGCGCTTTCTCATGCTGCGTGTGTGGGGCTGTCCCAGCCTGATCCGAGCCTGTGCCAGGGGCCCCTGTGTCCTCGGAAGAGCTGCTGCACACAACGCTGCTGGCAATTTAGTGAAAACAAAGCAAGGTAGCCTTGGGCATCAAGAAAGTTACGCTGAAGAGGCTGGAGAAGGAGAAGAGAGAAGGGAAGAGGAAGGGGGGAAAAGGAGGACAGAGCTGCAGCCTCCAGAGGAAGAGGAGACACTCGAGAGCTGTTACTTCACACACAGCTGGTGTATTGGCAGCAGGGTCCAAATCCGGGTCTCCCAGAGTCTGCCCAGTGCTCTGCCCACTCTCCCAGCACTTAGAGTGGGTGGAAGAGGTCATCAGCGATCCGGAAACAGGGAAGCGAGGCAGTCACTGTGACTTCGAAAGAGCTTATACAATCTGAATGAGAAAAAGTAGACCAGACCAGTAAGGGGTGGGTACTGTAAAACATCACTTAAGCTGTGACACCATCTCTGGCAGCAAATGGCTTTTCTCCTCAGTGTGTTTCTCAGGGGAAAGGCCAGAGGCCTGGGTGGGTGAAGCCAGGTGGTGGTCCTGGGCCATCTGCATCTCTGCCAGGGATGTTTTCCATGGCACAGGTCAGGCCCAGGCTGCAGGGCTACATGGAGAGCATGGTTCTCTGGGTAACTGGAGGAAGGCATCCAGCTCCACGATCTTTACTAAGTGAAGAGAAAGCACACTGCACAGGCCTCTGAAGATTTTTTTTTTTTTGTAAAAGGCTTTGCACATTAAGGTCAGTAGAAGAGGAATTAACTCTTTATAGCCAAAGATATAGAAAGGAGTTACGAGTCATCAGTGCGTGAATTAAAGTGAAGAGATAATCCACCTTGAATAATCTAATGTTAATAAAAGTTGGCTACAAAATCTCCTCCTCAAATCCTTATATTGCTGTGAACTTATCAGAGTGGCAAGCAGGTATGGTATGCTAGAAAAAAACAATATAAACTACAGGAACATGTTGCTATAAAGCAAACCTAACTTAAGATTTGTGCAAAAATAGAAATTTCAGAGTAATTTTAATTCACACATGCTGCAACCTATGTGACTCTTGAGATTCTCGGGGTGAAGGACCATGAGAGGATGAGAAAATAAAGAAAAGAGAGGAGAGCTGGGGTCAGGTGGAGCCTGCACTCTCCTGATGGGAGAGTGGCACCTTTATTTATACACTCAGGAGGAGGATGTCAATTTCAACCCCACTGCCTAGTAACTTGTTTGCCTGGCTGGCCTGGGGCCCTGTCCTTCTTGGAGCTGGAACAGCTTGTTTACCTGACTTGTTTTGGACTCTCTGTGTTTTCTTGGCTGGCCTTGCTTCAGCCCCACACATGTGATCAATCTCCAGCTTCAACAGCTCCCTTCACACACATATTTATAAAATTCTGTACTATATTAAGTGTTTGATGTGTTTAATATCAACTGACTCTAAAGTATCTGTATTATACATGGCTTTTTAGACTGCCTCAGAACTATTTAGCAAATATGTCTATGAGTAGCTCCAAATATGTCTTTCCTAAAGAAAAAAAAATTTAAAAAATAAAATAAAACCAGCTACCAAGGCATGCCAGAAAAATCTGTGGTTCCGATGAGACCAGAAGATCGGTTCGTGTGAGTGATGGCCCATCAGCTCTTTCTCTGATGGCAGCACAGTTGGATCATCCCCAGCGGCCTCAGTGTGACTCATGTCCACTTGCACCATGATCCTCTGAAGCGTTTTTCATAAATCTTGATCAGCCCCATTCTGCTGATGCTTGGTTAGTGAACCCCGGGAGCCCTGCAGCTCTCGTTTCCGGATGTGTTCTTCTGCACCCTCAATTTCGTTGAGCAGGAGGATTAATTACTTGCTTAAAAGCTGTGTTTTACCTTTGTAGAAACTGATGGTCTTGATTTTTTATTTTCATGAATAAAAGTCTCAAGTTATTGAGTTCATAATTCAATACCGTTAAGCACAATTCTCTGGCCCCAAACACCTCATAATTAGGCAAACTAGAGAGAAAAATCCCCCCGCCACCTCAGCTGTGTCCCATTGGTTGAAGTTTCCTATTTCCCATCTTCTGCTTTCCCACTTCCCAGGTAAAGCTGTCTTTCTCCTGCCTTTCCCTGTCCGGGTGGTGCTACATTTGTTTACACAACCGGCTCCGTCACCCCTACTGACTGCCGTGTGAAGCCTAGAATGTTTCATTCATCCAAAACCTCACAGCACACTAGTCAGCTCCTAGGAGGAACTCAATAATGGTCTTGTTGTATGACTTGATCTCTGGTTAATAAGGAGATATTGAACTAAAACTCGTTTTGGGAACTTTTGCTAAAGAGAAGTCCAGCCCAGAAAGGGCACCAAGTGACCCCAAGAAATATATTTGACATATGTTAGTAAGTAGACTGTCTGGAATCCTGGGTTTTGTTTGCTTGTTTTTGTTGTTATTTATTTGTCTTTCACATAGTACCAAAGGCTTGTCAGGTTAAAATAGTACTGATATTTTGGCATAGGCTTTCAATTAGACTACAAGTATCCTTCATTTATGAATTGGAGTGCAATCATTTTCCCATCTCCAATATCTAATATTGAAATCCCCAGTAAGAAAAAAAAATGAGTTAAGGTGGGTGCAGTTTTGCCACAGCCCTTGGAGATAATAAATACCTAGCAGCTACTGTTTGGATTGTCCAGCATCTTCATAAATCAATGTAGGTTCCTTAAAGAGAAGCAAATATCTAAATATTTAAGTTAAAAGGGACTTTAAAATCATGTGTCCAGCTCCTCGGAGTGCACATACCTCTTCAGTCACTGTTGTCAGCATTCCTGCAGCCCTTCTTCCCCCAGCCCCTGTCAGTATTCCTCAATTCGAGAAAGCTCAATAACACCACGGGCAAACCAGTCTGTTTAAACTGCTGCCAGTGTCCGTGGAGCTTTATCCTATGTATCGAGTCTACACAGTGCTGTGGAACTTCCTTCCCTAGGTTATCTTCAAAGAGTGCTGTATTGTTGTACACCTAGCAGTGTCTGAAATGCGACAGCAATGTTTCACAGGTGCAATAGTAAGTTTACAGAAAAGAGCATTAACACAGCTGTGCAAATCATGCCAAAAGCCCTGCTTCCCTGCAGCCAAATCCCGTGCCCATGAGTTATTACTCATCACAGGTGCTAGGTGACCCTGTGGAGAGCCTTTCCTTGGGCTCACTGCTTTCCTGACACCAGTGCCAGCTGCCCTGAGTTGGCTGTACTTTGTGCATTTCTCCAGTGTTTCACGTAGACTGATGGCCATGGTTGCCACCGCAGCCCCAAAACGAGCACAAGCGTGGTAAATTCTTGCTCTTTCCCTTGCAGGGAGTTCAGGGCACACCTCCACTTGGAAGCCTTCCTTTAATTATGTTCCAGTTGCACCTGTGCTTTCTTTTATTGCCCAAATTATCTGTGCCCTTTAGACAGCAATTTGTACTCTGTGCTTTGTCCCTGGTCACAGGATGATTTACGTCTTGCTTAGAGACCTTTCCTTATCAGTCATTCTCTACACACCCTTCCTGCAAGGCAATCTTGGCCATGAATTTGTTTGCTTTGTTCTGTCTTACTGACTTTGACTGTCTACTATAATTTTACATTTATTTTGAATTGAACTCTGCTTCTCTGGGACTTTGATCCACTGTTTTTATAACTTTCTCTCAGTAACATCTTCTAGGTTTTCTCTTGTGGAGTCTGAGACTTTGTGATGTTATGTAGAATATTTCCTCTGCATAGAAGGGGTGTGGGATGTAAGGTTATATTAGCTTGAATGTGCAGCTTTTAAAAGACCCTTGATAAAGCAGCTCACTATGCCCTCAATGGACAGTGCTATTTCCAGAAAAATAAGTAAGAACTTTGGAGTTTTATGTCGGTATCTAATGAATACCAAGGTTCATGCCTATCAAAGAGTGTGCGTAAGAGAAAATCCAAAGCGAATAATGTCTCCAAGAACTTTGCTAAAGCAACTTGCTGATTTCCTGTCCAGTTGTTCTGTTTGAGAGATGAGTGTTAAAGTCTCCAAATATAATTGTGGGTTTGTATTGTTCTTCTTTTAAATCCATCTATTGTTGCTTCACACATTTTGCAGCCCTGTGGTTTAGTGTTTGCACATTTAAGATTGTTAATGTCCCTTTTTATCATTGTATAGTTTTGCTCTATATCTCTAGTGATTTTCCTATCATGATACCTACCTTATCCAATACTAATATAGTCATTCCTGCTTTCTTTTGCTTAATGTTTGCATAATACATGTTTTTCCTACTTTATTTTGAAATTATGTCATTATCTTTGAAGTGAGTTCCTTGTAGACAGCATGTAAATGGATCATATTTTTAATCTGCTTTTTCAGTCTCTGTCTTTCAGTTGAAATATTTAGGCCTTTTATATTTAATGCAGCCATTGATATGTTAGGACTTACATATGCCATTTTTCAAGTTTTGTTTTCATTTTCTACTTCTGTTTCCTTTTTCCTACTGGAAAATGTAAGCTCTATTTCTTCAAGCCCCTTTTCAGCCATGCCACCTTTCTCCTCTTCTTTTTGGACTCCAGTGACACAAATGGAAGCAATTTTGTTATGGTTCTACATGGCTCCATATGGTCCTTATGGCTCCATTCATTTTTTTCTCCTTAATCTATTTTCTGTTTTCAGATTTGGGCATTTTTGTGGTTCTGTTTTCTGGTTCACTGATTCTTTCCTACAATTGAGCCCATCCATGAAGCCTTTTATTTCAGTTATTGTATTTTTAGATGGAATAAATCAAATTCCTAACCCAGCCTCTGCCTTGTTTGTATTGTTTTCTTTGGGTCTCTTGATATGTTGGAAATTTCTCTCCATAACACATTAGAATTGGTTTCACTGCTTAATCCTGAAAAGCTAGGTAGCTTCAGTACCTGTGCTTATGTGGACATCGCAGTGCATTTCTAACTCCCACTAAGTTTACCTTCATGAATTCCAGCGAGTCATCCTTCTGATGACAAAACAAGCATCCTGTACAACTAATTAACCACATCACCTCCATTTTAAAAGGTCCTTCTTTCTTCTTCATTCCTCAGTTAATCATCTTCAAAAGGATGGAGACCAGAAAGAGAAAAGAGCAGAAAAGAACAGCATATGACCCAGCAATGTGTATTTCTACATCTTTTTCCAACTAAGGAATCCACTCTATTTAACCTTTATCTAGAATAATCTGCTAAAGTAGCTGTCATTTTCCATTCGTTATTTAGATCCTCTTTGTATTAACTTCAATTAATGAGCTTCTGAAAGGTTTGCATTTTATCCTTGGGTTAGAGAAGCTGCTGGGAGATCATCTTTATTATTACTAACGAGAGAAAGTTGAGTCATTGCACATAGGCTTGTCCCATATAAGCATTAGAATACGGTAGTAAAATGATACCTAAGTACTGAAGCCCAACCTGAAGGCACTGTAGCCTCCAGCAAGGTGCACGTTCTCTTTCTTCTTCAGCATATCCACCTGCAAACCGTGAACATATCAGAGCCTCTCCTGCTCACCGAGCAGCTGGAGGAAAGTGGACCAATGGTGTTTCAGTGCCTAATGAACAACAGGCTCGTTAATATGCAGGATTTTTCAGTATTTGAGGCCAACTGCTCAAAGACAAACATGTATTCAGCCTAATAATATATGAAAAGTTAATTTTTACAACAAAATTAGAAATAAGCAATAACCAAACCAGGATGATTTTTTAAAATCATTTCTTCTTAATCATTCTGTATTTCCCATTTTACTCTAAGTCTGCAATCTAGAAAACTCCAAGCACAGTTAACAGTACAGTTGATCATTGCTGTGTGCCAGCTCTTCTTCATTTGTTTTTCCCTTCTGATTTCACCTTTAGTTTGTGTCTGGTTGTTTGCAAACTGTTAGCAATAAATTCTCGATTGAATATTGTCTTAAAGGGAGCCAAAATTTTATTGTCATTCTAAATCCCTTATGATTTCAAAGAAGAACATGCTGCCTCCTTGGTTCTAGAAGCTTAAGAACAAATGCAGAAGAAATCTAATTTTTAAAAAATCTTTCTAATGCAAGAAACAAGCAGAACGTTCACCCTTTTTTCACACTTACTTTAGTCAATATTAAATGATAGCTTCCATTCTGTTTCTTTCACTTAGATTCCCCATACCTACATGGTAAGTGTTTTAAGCGAGGTTTAAGATAAAGATAAGGTGAAGAGTTCAGGGATTTCTCATGACTGGAAAGAAATAGAATGAATTCATGTAATGTTTGCTGAAGAGGCCTATTTTAGACATTGTTTTCTTAAATCATTTGGGCACAAAAATTTCCTGTGTCCTTAACCCCTATTTCTCCTATTTTCTTATAAACAAACAAAACAAATTCCCTAAACACTGAACAGAAGGGCAAGATTCTTTAAGGAAAATTCCAAGTTGTTGGGCTTTGCAGGGCACAAACTCTACAAAGATGGGCTTTCCTGGGGTCTCCTGAGCTCGTGGTGGGACTTTACCCCTTCAATATCACCCCAGATGCCTGGAGTGAAACCCAAGCACCACAACGAATGCTCTCCTAAAGCTTTGTCCCTTTGCATCTAATGGGCCCAACCTTGAACACACAACAGATAATGGTTTTCGACAACCTATTGCTAAAACATTAACCATGAGTAAAGCGTTTTGTAATGCATCATCTTCAGATGTCATGGAAATGTCTCACTATTTAAACCCTTCATGGCTGTAAAACTTCCACTACTTCTGAACATTATGTCCTTCTCAATGAATCTGGGCTGATTTAAACCTTCCTACTTCTGTAAGACCTCAAGGCAGTCTAAGTACTGAAAAGGATTTGACATCTCCTGACACCACCACATCTAATTCAAAGTAAAGGTGATGATATTTATCCAAATAAGCACAAGAGAGCCTAACAAGTTTCAAATTTTCTATACTGTTTTTTAAAAAATGCCATTCTTAGACCGAGTGTGGTGGCGCAATCCTGTAATCCCAGCACTCGAGAGGCTAAGGCAGGAAGATCGTTGGAAGTTTGAGACCAGCCCGGGTTACAAAGTGAGCTTGAGGCCAGCTTGAACTGCATAGTGAAACCCTGTCTCAAAAAAAAAAAAAAATGCCATTCTTTAAAATTTTTTTCCAATTGTTGGAACCCCAGGCAGATGTGTGGATGACCTACTGGATAATATTGATCCGTTTGAAGATTAAAAACAAGTATTCTGTTCCATGATGTTGGTGTCTGCCTACATCTGTCTGTTTGACTGTGGAGTCCTGCAGTAAATCTACAAAACCGAGGCTACAACTGGAAATGATTTCCATCAGAATTATTCATTTTACAGTGTATTATATCAGAATTTCTTCAGATGAAGGACATATTCTATTTCTGTAGCCCAGATGAAATCAATCCAGTTGTCCTCATTTTTAAACAGTCCCCAGTAAAAACTCCATTCAACAATGCTTCTATCTGAGTGGGAGATGAAAACTTTGTTCATTATTTTAAGGACAGCAGAGGCATATTTATATCCTGCACCAACAGTCAAACTGGAATTTTACGTGTTTTTGCTCTAAAGTTGGGCGCTGGTCACACTGACTCAGGAGGGAAGAGAGATCTTTCCCCTCTCCCTGTAGCTCCGAGTTTCTCCTCACTTCCTGGGTTTGGTACCAAAGTCCTGAGCGTCTTACCAAGCTGTCTCCCCAACACCAATTCCTCTTTACAAGAAATCCTGATCTAATTGTCAATAAAATTTTCTCAAATAACTAGACCTTGTTTAACAATCTGATTCTTAAGCTAAGTATAAACTCGTCAGAATGATCTCTGATTTCCTTTTTGATAAAGTCCGTTCTTTGTCCAATTCTGTTCACTTTTCTTTCTGATAGATTTTATACTTTGCAGCTGTGTTTACTTCACAGTAAAACTGAGCAGAAAGGACAGAGACTTCTCACAGAGCCCCAAACCTCCCCCAAAACCCGCCTTATTATCAAAATCCTAAATGAGAAGAGTACATCGTTACTCTGGATAAAGTAGGACACGTTATTACCTCCACAGTCCGTGCTTTTCACTAGGATTCACTCTTGGTGTTACGTGTTCTGTGGGTTTTGACAAATGTATATGACAGTTTTTCACAATGTAGAATTACATGGAAGAGTTCTACTAGCCTAAAAAATCTATGCTCCACCTATCTGTGCTTCCCTGGCCCCTCACCCTGACAACGATGATCTCTATGCTGTTGTAATCATGCAATATGTAGCCTTTCCAGATTGCCTTCTTCTACTCTGTAACATGCACTTGAGTTCTTCCATATCTTCTTAAGACTTGATAGCTCATTTCTCTTTAGCACTGAATAATAGTCCATTGTCTGGATGCACCAAAGTTTACTTATCCATTCACCTACTAAAAGGCCTCATGTTTCCTTCCAAGTTTTGACAGTTATAAATAAAGTTCTACAAACATTCATAGTTTTCACCTGGTTTGTAAGTATTGCTAGATCATATGGTAAGAGTATTTTTAGTTCTCTAAGAAACTGACATACTGGTCTTTCAAACTGGCCTTTCTATTTTGCATTTCCATCACCAATGATGAGAGTTCCTGTTTCTCCACAGTTTTGTTCACTGATGGTGTCCATTGGCTCACAGCACTTACTACAAGGTATGACAGAAGCCAGGTGTGGTGGCGCACACCAGTCATCCCAGCACTCTGAGAGGCTGAAGTAGGAGGATTGCAACTTCAAGCCCAGTCTGGGAAATTTAGTAACTTAGTGAAACTCTGTCTCAAAATTAAAAAAAAAAAATTAAAGGGCATTGGTTTAATTCCCAGTACCACACACACAAAAGTGAATGGTTAGGCAGTTGGTTCTCTTGTAATAGTCTCTGCTGGTCCTTAGGAAAATGGAATATTGTGCTAGATGTAAGTCACAATGAATTTCAGTTCACAAGTCACAACACACCCAACAGAGACTCAATACTCATCCTCTTGTTATGCACCTTGTTAGGATTTTTAAATTTTTCTTATATGCTTTGGTATTCTGTTCTTCTAAATAAGGTTCAGAGATGCTCATATATTTTAACAATATTCATCTAATAATATTCTCAAAGAACAGAGCATTCTGCTGGTTGCAAGCTTCTGGATGAATCACATTATGAGAAATGAAATAAAAGAAACTTATTTATACTGACCTAAGAGCAAGTGTATTTTTCTTTCTTACTCATAAAGTACAGCTGGGTAGCACTGTTCATGCTTATTAACCCAGCACTTAGGGGCTTGGGAGGCTGAAGCAGGAGGATTGTAAGTTCAAGCACAGCCTGGCCTATAGAGTGAAACCTTGTCCCAGAAAGCAAGGCAAAACATTACAAAACACAATGCAAATGTAAACTTACAACTTTAAAAAAATACTTATACAGATATCAAATCTAGAACAAAGATTATTCCTGGAGTGATCTAGTGGGAATAAAGAGCTATGTGAAAGAAAACAATAGAAACACTTGTTTCCTCAGATGAAAAGATTTATGCTTATCTGAAACTCCTAACACTCAATTGGTTCTCCAAATTCTTTCTTTCCATTCCCTAATACGTCTCCTTGGGAAACTTGTTCCAATTTACTACACTCGTTAGTGTCTCACCTCATCTACAGTGCAGATGCTCAAATACACAGCAGTTTTTTCCAGTAATTCTGTGATTCGTCGTACGGTCTGGGCCGTGGCTTGTGGGCGCGTGAGGAAGTAGCAAGCCTGGCTCGCGCCTGAGCAGCGAGGCTTCAGGGAGCTCCCGTGGGTCTCCAATTTCCTAATCTGGTCCTTAGCCTTGAGGGAACCAAGCACTGGGTGTCATTGGTACCCAGAGCTGAGCATGCGAGCTGGGAATTTGGCATAACCCTGCAGCCCGAATCGCTGGAGATTCATGTAGGCAGCATCGCTCCAGTTGGTAGCTTCCAATAAGAAGAAAAGCATCGAGGGGAAAGAACAGCAGTACAGGCGGACAGGGGCGCCCCTCTGTCTGAGCTCGGGGCTCCCTGCATCTCTCTGAGCCTCAAGCTCCGTCTCCTTAAGTGGGATCAACGGCAGAAGCCAGCTTCCCAGGACCGTGTGAGAGGTCTTGGTGCACTCGCACTGGGCTCCCACCTCTGAGCCCTCTGCTATTCCAACGAAGGTCATTTGGTCAGTGCTTTCTCACCCAGCAAGAGATATTTTGCCGAGGAGTGTAGCTTCGAGAGGAACAGGAGGCAGGAGAGCTCGGTGGAAGGGTGCTGGCTGGAGCCGCCTTTCCCAGCCCAGAAATGAATCCGCTGGTGGCCTCCGGGGCGTCAGTAGCACCTCTTGCCTGGGCAGTGCTGAAGATGCTCGGCAATGCTAGAAGCACCCGGATTGTTTTTTTCAAACATCGTTTTGGGACACTTCTTGGTGGTCCCTGGCCTTGGAGTTGGTGTGATCCTTCTTTAGACTTGTCAACCACTGTGACCAACGCCTGGCACGGATGTGACAGTGTCTCCGCCAGTGCCATGGCCAACGCGGCCGATCCCAGCCTCACCCTCCGAATCCTCCAGGTCACTCTTCCCCTGGGAGCCACAACCAACAGCTCAGAACTTCTACTGGGAGTGACACTATTTGCCACCCCGGGACTAGGTCCCACTGAAGTTGCTGGTCCCTGCTTTGGGCTTAGACACATTAATCCTCAGCATTGTCTGCTTTGCTCTTTGTCGTCGTGCTGAGGAGTTTTAGGATAACTTCCAAATCTTCCACCACCTCTCACAGTACGAGAGGATGAAGACAGAAATCGGTGAATGCCTGAGTTCAGCTCTCAGTCTGTCCTTTGATGTTTCCATCTCCTGACACTCCTAACCCCCTCATTAAACGTGCAATAATGATAATTGGCTCGACAAAGGGTCATGTGGAATCCAGAACGTGGTGCAGTGGTGGTGACGAGACAGGAGAACTAGTGGTGCACACAGCGCCTGCATGGGTCTCAGCGGAACGCTGCTGGGTAGAAAAGGCCAAGCTTGAAAGGTCGCGCACTGTATGATGCCATTCGTACAATATTCTTGAAATGACGAAACTCTAGAGATAGAAAAGAGATTATGTTTCCTGGGGCTAGGAAGGGGGAAGGAGGGAGGTGGCTGTGTATTAAGAGTGGCACAAGGGATCCTTGTAATACAACAGTGCTGGAGCTCAACCAGGTTGGTGACCACAAGCATCTACATGTGTTCTAAAAGCACATTTCAAAAAGAGAAACACACGCATGCCTGTAAGCCTGCTGAGACCTGAATAGATGGACAGATTGTATCAATGTCGGTATCCTGGTTTTGAAACCGTACCATAGATACACAAGATGTTATTGGAATGAGAAACAGGGAAAAGGGCAGAGGAGGTCCCTATTATTTCTTACAACTGCATGTGAATCTACAAATTATCTCAAAGGCTTTTTAAAAGACCTATAAGAAGTATTTTGAGACTCACAACTGTATCTTACAGCAAGTAAGTGTCAAATACAAGAGATCGTTCCGTTACACTAGTAAGAGTGTTCCTCAGTTGTTTGTTTTGTTTTGTTTTGTTTTGTTTTTTGTCTTTGAGAGAGGGTCTCACTATGCAGTTCAGGCTGGCCTTGGGCTCACTTTGTAGCCCAGGTTGCTCTCGAACTTGCTCTAATCCGGAGTGTGGGGATCACAGGCGTGCGCCACTACACCTGGCAATCTGGCTTTTATCCAGATGTCTCTACATTGGAGATTGGCCCAAAGACTTATTTCCTCCCACATCTGACCTTAGTCGCCTATAGTAAAGTAGAAAACTGTCTGGTCCACATTCTGTCAGCCTGAACGCCTTATTTAAAACTTGCAGAAATGCTGGCTTAGGGTTATTGGTTTTATATCCTACCTTTACTATAAAATAGTAAATAAGTAAGCCAAGAGTGGGATCCAGTGATTTTCCCTGTGAAAACGAGGAAGAGGGGAGTGTTACAGGGTGCAGCCAGAGGTGGCAGAAACGGGTCAAGTGTGCTACTGTTCTGTGCCAACCCCAGTTCTACGGCAGATGGCAGGTGCTCAGCATGGTACTTAAGCCTTCTGAAGACCCTGGGTGCTTCCTCAGAACCCTTCTTAACACAGCCCGAGGGTAGCGTAAGTTGCCATTGCTGAAGACAGAGAGCCCCTGAGTCGGCGCTGCTGGCCTGATTCTCTTTCCCAGCAGATGGGGTTTGTAGTATACTCTGTCTCCATCCATGCCAAGTAAAAGTAATTTTATGCATTCATATTTTGTTTCCTCCTCCAGCTTTACCTCATCTAAGCATGAGTCACACGCTTGCTGACACGCTTTTATCTTTCATAAATAAATATTCCCCGATTTGAGTGTAGATTGCATTTGAAATATAGCATTCCTTAAAAAAAGAAAAAAAAAAAAACTCATGCCATGGGCAGCTGGCGAACTGTGAACAGATTTTAAATCCCTGTGTACATCAAACAGGCAGCACAGCTGGCCAGGGTGGAGGAAAGCAGGTCCTCTTGGGTAGGTGTGTTTTTAAAGCTGTTTGTCCTTTTCTGCAGTAATTAATCCGTACTGGCACCCAGGTGTCAGAGCTTATCTGTATCCATGTGTTGCCAGCAGTGTCTATTTTTGGTGACAGAGCTACCTTCGATCTAGAAGAAAGGGGAAAACGAGTGGTTTGAATTGATTTTCTTTACACGTGCATCTAGACTAGTAAAAGCAAAGCAGTAAAACTGCCAGCTCGTAGAATTGTTAGGCGCACAGAGTGATGTCGCCCCGTTCTGGTCCTTCCTGCGAGGCTGCTGTGTTCCAGGCCGGCCTTCTCGTCTGTCCACCGCACTTGGCGGGGCGCGCGTAGGGTGGCTCTTACTTTCAGCCTCAGACCGCGCCTCTCAGGGAGTTCACATCTTGGCAGAGCTGGGTTTGGGGTGGTCACTGTGGTGAGGAGCAAGCACGCCCCAAAATCAGTGTGGAAAAAGGAAGGCAGGAGGCTTAGCACGCCCATTAGTAAGCAGTCTTGGTTATTTGCAAATAAAAGTTGTTTTCTTTTAATTTATGCTTGCGTCATTCTTCAAACAATGACTAAAAGCTGTCAATGACCTGAAGGCTCATCAAGTTATTTGGACCCAGCTGTCTGATGGTGGGACTGTTAGGGATTTTTACTTTGTGAAAATATTACTTAGACTTCAAGGGAATCTGTGAACCTCAATCTGCAGGTGCTGGGGAATTCACTTCCCCCATGGTATTTCCTGTGTCCCGATGGAGCTCCGTAGGGTAGGCGTGACTAGCCTGCCTCTGCTCTCAAAGGAATGGAGACCCATGGGGTTCCGTGGTTTGTCCACATCTACACCACTGCTGAGCCGCAGGGGCTATGAGTTGCTGAAGACTTCCCAGCAGATCAGAGACAGAATTAAACCAAACCCTTATGTCCCACGTCTCCTCTCAGGACTCCTTTAACGGAGCCACGCCTCCTCTCCAAGTGCTCATTTGTCCTCCTCCTTGCGAGTCTGAATTGGAACATACAGACATAGACTTCCATGCCACCTATCTCATTTTAGTCCAGGAATATGCGTGCGGATTCCGCTGGGGCTGCCCGTCTTGACCTTCAGTATGCGAGGCAAATGCACGTCATGGTGTGAGGGCTGTGTCCAGGCTGGAGAAATGCTGGGGCGGTATTAAAACAATGTTGGGGCTCCCGTAACCGAGGAGACCCTGAGTCTAACAGAGCGCCTCTCCTCGGGTTTCCAGTCACTAAGTGGCTGATGCTGCCTTTCAGGGAATTGGACACTTGGGATCTGTTTTCAACCGGTGAGCTCCAATTTAACACTGAAGAGAGTCTGGCTTTTCCCTTCGGCCCTCCCTGAAATGACCCCCGATGCCATCTTTTTAACCCAGGGGGACAGACGATACCACACGCCAACCGATGCCGACGGACCTTTACAAGATGGGATACATTGGCCCCCATCGCAGAGGGTATTCGAAAACACAGATACCCCTCACTCGCTGGGTTGTTTTGGCGTTGCTTTTGTTCAGTCACTTTTAACACTTAGCCTTAGGACTAGCTCGTGAAGCAGTCAGTCTTCGTGCCTTTAGGTTCATTTCAATACGCCGACAGAAGTTTAATTTTAAAAAACATTCATCACAAAGCTGTGTTTTTACAACTCCACACATCGGGGCACAAACAGATCTCCCCGATGGAATGTTCCCTTGATCTGAGTAGGTTTCAGTTGTTCAAATATTTATCGAGTGTATATTATCTGCGAATCATCCTGCTAGAAACTAGAGCTCTAAGCAGGAGCAGGCAGAGAAAGGGCCCTCTTGTCCATGGAAGTCAGGAGTGTGGAAAAGCATGGTACAGAAGCAGAGGCTGCGTGGTGTCCTGTGGGACCGATGCGAGTCACTGAGGATCCAGGGACGACAGGTGACACCAGGATAGGCCCAGGCAGAGCCAGCGCGCGGGCCATGTTGTAACGGGATTGGTCTCGCAGGCTGTGCATGCAAAAGGATTTTAAAGGGAAAAAAAACAGACCAACTTGGGCAGAAGCATGATATGATCAAATGTGCAAATTTGCATAAAATGAGTAAATAAAAGTGGAGAACGGCTCAGAAGAGGTAAGGGACAAAGCAAGGAACAACTCCAGGATCTGGCTCCCGTCTGGGGATAACTCTGAGCATCACCTGCCCCTTAGGAGAAAAGAGATGCAGGACTGGGTTGATACTGAGCCTTACTGGATATCGTGGGTCCGAGGAAATCTGTCAGAAGAATTTAAGTGTTGTTAAAAGTAATTTTTACAGAGCACTGTGGTTCAAGCTCCCCGACGGGAACATGCTCCCGTTCTACCCTCAGGCCTGGGGTCTCTTCGCCAGCGCCCGGCTGCCTCTCCGTGTCCTTTTCTTTCCGGTGTGCTTTTTCACTCCTTTAACTTTTATTTTTCTCATCCGAAAAAGGGCAATGATTACCATATTTCATAGAGCGGTAAGAATCACCTGATAATATTTAACCTCACCTAGACTAATTATGAATAATAATTACTGAATAATATTATTGATGTTATAATCTAATTAAGGTTTTTCATGACAGTTCCCCTTCTACGCTTCTCCCTAGAGACTGAGAGGTCAGGAAGCCCAGGTGGCCCCTGCTGCACTCGCGTAGTCCTCTTTGTGATGTCCTCCTGTGCCCAGCTGGGAGACGCGGCCAGTCTTCCCCCGGGACAGAGCACACGGCTCTTGCTCCCGTGTGACCCTTTGCACTATGAACGCGTCCGAGGCTCCGTCTTTCGCTGCCTCCCTTCCCAGGAGGCCACAGAGCTCCCCAAAGAAGGGTGAACTTGAGTCATTGGTAGGAAAGTGGGTGCACCCTGAGACCACGATAAGGGAGAGGAACCAGACACACAAGCTTCAGGACTGCCTGGTTTCTCTTGTACAAGAAAACCAAAGTATAAATAAATTAAACAGCAAAATAAAAGACAGACAATAGGAAACAGGGAGCAAGATCTTTTGTAAAAGGGAAGAGGCCAAGAGATGGAAGGAGGGGGAGGAGACAGAGAAAGAATTAAGATGTGCTCTGTCCACACACCAGCTCCCTAGGATGAATGTGATGGTGTTATACTGTCAACACAGACTGATAAACATAAAAATTCTTATACAAAGAGACCACGTAGTGTGGAGGAGAGAGCCCTGTTCTGCCCTTTACTGTAGGACACCGGCAAATTCGCTAACCTCTCTAGGCCTCAGTTTTTACATTTCTTAAATGGGAGCTACACGGCCCACATCTTGGGGTCGTTGTGAGGAATCATGGGAGCTCACCACAGGGATGAGATTGGCTCTCCTGTGCCGCGACATCGGAGGCACTGCTGATTTCTGGTGACCGTGCCCACGCCTCAGAGAGGTAAACAAATGCCAGCTGGACTTTCCACTGGCGCGTCCCCCCAGCAACCCAACTTCACACACACAGCACCTTGACTTCCCTTACACACACTTACTGTCTTGCACTCCTGTATTCATAGCACAGGAAATAGACCGTTATTTGCCCTGGTTACTTAAAATCCATGTCTGTGTTTACTCTGTCTTAGTTACTTTTCTTTCATTGCTGGGACAAAATACCCAACACCCAAAATGAAGGCAGGAAAGGTTTACTTAGCGCACAGTTTGTGGAGGTTTCAGTCCATATGCAGCTGGCTGCAGGGCAGGGTGGCACAGCACAGGGACAACAGTTCAAGGTGGCAAAAGACAGCAAAAGCAGCAGGAGCAAAAAGGGGCAGGGGGAACAAACCTCTTTTCCTCCCTTATATTGTAAGCAGGCCATCACCCCCTAGGGCAGGTGTAGCAATCACAAAATTTCTGTGCCCTCCTCTTGCACAGGTTGAGGATGTTTACAAAGTAAGGATCCTGGCTGTCTGCTGATTGCTTAGTTAAACTTCTAAACTTCTCAGGTTGACACAATGTATCCACTATTAACTCTCTTAGTTTGTTCAGGAACAAGGTCCTGCCCAAGTGCAGCCCATGGTTTCCTTTACTACATTGTATCTCTGCCTCTCTATTCAGTTGCCACTGGCATTGCCACCTCTCACTGGGGTCACTGGAAAGTCCCTTCTGATTGGTCTTCAGCCCTCTGTCGTCTCACACCTTCATTCTGTCCTCCTTGGTTTCCAGAGTTCTCCAGCAAACCAGACAGAACACAGCTGGCGCTGTTGGTCCCTGCATAAAACCATTCGGTCACCTCCGAAAGAAACTCTGCCACTAACCAAATGGTAGAAAAATCATCAGGAGCTTGGCTGTTCTGTTAAGGGTTCTTTCCATGGTTTTCCTTCTGTTCTGGTTGTTCCGCCTCCAGGTATTTGTTTGTGCTGCCCCGCTAGCTCACTAAGTGCTTCCTGGGCTGAATCGTCCTCTGGCTTATTGTTGATAGAGGACAGGAAGTTTTCTCCCTCCTGCCTGATGACCCTGGTGTCTCTGTAGTTCGCTGAGCTGTGTCTTATGAGAAAATGATGAATCCAAATGAGCAGGACAGAAGCCCACTCATGCGTATCAGGGTCCAATGACCTATGGCGCGAGACCACTGGCGTCAGGGTAGGGATTCACCTGGGTATCTCGGCGTGTCCCCTTTTCATCTCTGCATGCAAACCTTTTCAGCTGGGGAGTCTTCAAGGCCTGTGGACATAATCTCAAGGCATTAGATCTCAGTGTTTAGTAAATAAATGCTTGTAAAAGCGTACTGTGGAAGGAAAATATACTAGACCTGGAGTCAGACACAAACCCATGTAACTCTCAGTGTCGTTTATGAGCCATGGGATCTACATGAGTCACATTCCCTCGGGAGTCTCCGGCTGCCCATAGTGCAGAGCTGATGGACGATGTCTCTGCCTCAGGACTGATTTAAGGATTAAATGGACAAGGTCTACGAGAGGGATTGGAGTTGTAACCACGCACAGAAAGAACCAGGCCTCTTTTTCCTCACCATCTCTGCAAATGGCCACATTCCTCATTTCTAAAATATCTAGAAAGTTGTCTTCTTTTTTTTTTTTTTTTTTTTTTTTCTGCTTCTACTCAAATTGGAAAGCTGCAGGCCCAGCAAAATCACTGTGGCTGTTTGTGGTAGAAAGAGATGGATGACCCATGCAGCCCAAGAACAGGCAGGCTGTTTTGTGAGGCAGACGTGACAGAGGGCTCGGCTGATTGACTGTAATTCAGATCATCCATCACCGACAGACCAGGGACAGACGCAGTGGATACTGAGCCTGACTCGGGCTCTGACGCTTTCCCAGGGATTAAAGAACACGTTTTGAGATCTGATGGGGATTCACCAGGATGCTCAGCAGAGCTAGGTTTTCTCTGCCAAGATAATTCATTTGGCACCGCTCTTATACATTAATACCGATAACACATCCCGACAGCAGGGAAGGATGTAACGTGGCTTCTGCAGAGACATTTAGGCAACCTGCAAACTCCCTGGAAGAGTGCACCCAGCAGGGCAGACAGATGTGCCTGTCAGCATTTTATGAGTAGAGGATCCACCGCTTTTATTAGATTCTCAGTGGAGCCAGTCACCACAAAGAGATTAACAAGCAAGAGCTCCTCTTGGTTACAGCTTGCAGAGACCTTTACTGACGCATTCCTCCTCGGATACCAAAACATATTCCCTGCAGAGTACAGGACTGGAGCTGCACGCTGTTTCTGTGAACTGCACTGTGTCACCCACACATCTCTGCTCCATTTGTTTTTTTAACATAACGGACATTCCAAGTTCCCTCTTAAACGCTGTTGGCACACACTTGAGTTTACAAGACTCTTCTAGCCGTAAACTTTCCCTGTCACTTTCCCCTAATTCAAAAACATTCTCACTGGTTTTCTCAAATGACAAGTGCCTTGGGAAGGAGGAACTTGGGTTTGGGATTTTATCATACGCTGAGGCTCAGATAGCCCAGGTGCAATACGTATAAATACAGTGGTGCCTTGGTTCACGAGTTTAATTCTTTCCATTCTGGTCACAAACCGAATTGGACAGGAACCAAATCAAATTCAGTAGTTAAATTCAGTGCTTTCTGGGAAAATTTGATTTGATCTGTGGTCAATCAGCTTGCAACAAGAATCCTGGAAAGAAGTTTGTGAGCCGAGGCACTGGTGTAAAACCCGCTGAATGCCAGCGAGTGCCCCTGAGAAGTTGAGAACCCTCAAGCAACTTCAGATGTGACCCCTGCCCTGGGCACTGGCGACGACACAGGGCACCCCAAAGTGGGAAGGCGGTGTACGGGAAGTTGATGACTAGGGCCGACTGAAATGCAAACTCTGAAGTCTCTGTCTCTGCCATCAAAATAAAAGCTGATTCAGAGACAGGAAGAGTGCGGTCTTTTCCTCCTGCCCTCTAATGGGGCACCTGAATTTGGTCTAAATAACAGGGGAGACTTGGAAGCCAAAATCAAAGCCTACCACACTGCCACCAGGGACACCCTGTCACAAAGACTCCTTCCTCATCGCTTTGTTTTCTCCAGAGGCACAGCCTGCTTAAAAGTTAACAGTCAGGTGTGGCACAAGCCCATCATCTCTGCACTCAGGAGGCTGAGGCAGGAGGATCACTATGAGTTTGAGGCCATTCTAGGCTACATAGTAAGTTCAAAGCCACCATGAATTACACAGCAAGATCCTGTCTCAAACAAAATAAATAACCAACAGCCCTGTAAACCGCCAAGATTAGAACAGTCTCTGTCCTGTAATGAAGCCTTAGGTGGCGACATTTGGGAAAACCCAAGTGGGTGAATCCTGTCAGGGAGCAGACTTCCCGCGAGTGTCGAGGGGTGTTTCCAAGTTGGCTTGAGGAGGCTCTGCTGTCCATCACTGTTGACTGGTGCGAAGGGCGCCCAAGAAGAGGCACCGCGCAGCGGACAGAGAGCTCCCTAGAGAGTGGGGAGTATTTTCCCGTGGCCAGCGCGAGGACACAGAGTAGTGGATCACGCCAGGGAGGACAGGTTCCTAACTGCCTCCCCGGGATCTGAGAGCTGAGCGGGTTCTGCTGAAACCACCGAAGTGGGCTCTCCGCGCCCCCACAGCAGAGGGGAGCCGGGCGTGTGGATGCGCAGTGGCGCAATGTGTAGCCCACCTTAGCAAAGTCCCTACGCGACCATGGAGCGCTTGCAGAGACCCAGCAGGTGCAGGGATGGTGCCACCCAGAAGCAGGAGAGACGAAGCCCGCCGCACCTGTGTATGCACACGGCCTGCTTCACCAGTGGAAGGAGAGCCCCGAAGTCACGGCCAAAAGGGTAGTAAATGCCTGAGCCAGGAGGACGCACCCAGTATCGTCCCCAGGTGCACATCGCGTACTTCTCTGTGTACTGCAGTGCAGCGGGTGTGTTCACACCACCGTTACCCTACCTCTGTGAGTAACGCATCGCTGGGAGACACTGTGACAGTCACTGGCCGAGGGGAGCTTGTTCCCATCTTAGGAGGCCACCGTTGTACCTGTGCCCTGCCTGGCACTGACGGAGACCTCATCACGGCGCATCTGCTGTCAGAGCAGGAAGAAGAGCCCGGAGCAGCCTTGGGGAGAAATCCATGGGCCAGCCCCACTGGGGTGCTGGCGAGCTTTCAAATCGGGCACACAGTTTCTCTTGTTCCCAGAAGAACAAAATGCGTTGGAGGACGCATTCCCAGTTAGCTCAGTCCCCTCCCCCAGTATTTGGATCTCCACGTTTCCCCAGAGCCCATTTCTAATGACATTTTGTTCTGTTTGGTTATGGCTGTTTGTCATTATTTACGTCGCCTCCGACTTTCCCTCTGCCTTTGAGACTACGGTCTGTTAAGCTGGAGAGTCTATTAAGTGTATTTACCAGAAAATGTCCTCACGATCTGCCTCGTATTGGCCTCATGGGAAATGTGATTCAGACCGTCAGGGCGAGGCTGAGCAGAGGTACAGCGCTCGCTGCGCTGTTCCAGGCGTGGAGAGCAAGGCGGTGTACGTAGCATGGCAACAGAAAGGAACACTGTTTGCAAAACTACAAAGTTATTCAAGACACTGGAGCAGACAGAAGACAGGTACATCATTTGTGCCCTGTCTCTCTCCATAAGGATGATTGCTCATACTATCATACTTACGGCATGCACACGCCCACAGGCACACACACGCACACACGCTCACACGCCCACTCATAGTTAATGCTCAGCACAGGGCAAGAATGGATGTTTGAATCGGTAACTTCGTGCCAGGTCGCGGGCCTGCTGCTTTAATCTCCCTCAACCTGGGTGGTGCTCACTCTGCCCAAGGCAGACGTTGATCTCATCCTGCTCTTTCACTGGACTACGGGACCTGGTATCTGTGCTATGTCGTTTTGCGTCTTTAGCACATGCTTGGGTGCAGTTTAAAAGTCCCCTTCCAGAAACAACCATGCTTTGCACAACTTGTATTTTTTTTTTTACTGGTCAAAGAAAGAAAAAACAAAAACTTTTAAAGCCTTCTTTAATCATCATCTTCAGGAGAAAAATTAATTCAGCAAGCCATAATATAGATGTGTACCTTTTTTTTCATCCCATCATTTTTAAGGATTTACCCTAAGGTCGGTTTTATATTCAGACTGAATTTCTAGAAAATATTGATTATGAGCACCTCTTGCCGCATGCAAGATTGATTTGCTTTTCACTGGCAGCCTGTGGGGAAATATCCATGATGGACTCTCCTCAGAGAGGGAATTCAGGCACAGGACATGGCTTGGGAGGAAGATGAAGAGTATAGCTATAGATGGTACATATCCCATGTAAGCCTGAGGTCATCTTGATAGATCGTTGAAAATTACCAAGATTGTCAAGAATCTTAGCATTAATGTCACCCACCAGAAGGAATTGGAAAGAAAAAAAACTCCATTGGTTTATGAGAGGAAATGACTTTTCCTCCCCTTTGCGTATTAACAGGCAAGAGAGAGCTCTTCCCATTGCAACTGGATTGGATTCTTCCCACTTAGAAGAAACACACTGTTACTATAATTTACTATCTTCCTACCCTCAACCAAGGAAGACGTTGATCTCAACCTGCTCTGTCATTGGACTACCATTTGTCTCAACCAAATGGTACTGAGAGTTACACAAATAAAGGGTGATGCTTTTACCTGGGTAGCACTTGACATATCCAGATGCATTTTTTTATTTAATGCCATAATCTTGGGAACCAAGCATTTTGCAGTTCCAGAATCTGAATTCTTGAGTGATTAAATGATTTTTTGCAGCATTACACTGCTGGTTAATGATAAAGCTAAAACGTGATTTCAGGTCTGACTGCAAATCTAACAAATCTCTCAGAGGTCTGATTTCAGAAGTTATGAATGGTTACACAGGAAACTCTAAATTAGTCTGCATTTCAGTTAAGATTGTCAAAATCACCATAGTTACATACTGTCGCAACTGGAAAACTCGTAAGAACTAGGAAGTACTCCAGCATTCTGCTGTTCTGGAAAATTAGGTATTTCAGCTAGAGGAAACTTGTGACATAACTCAAACCCAGATCATAACTTGAATGCCAATTTTCAAATAATTATATAGCATAGTACTTCTAACACTACAACAACACTCAATGCAATTTTGGCTTGCGGTGATTTAGAAAACACTCTAGATCTTCTTTAGTTTACCACAGCTGCCATTGTATGAATCACTACTGTTGCCCTGGGCACCTGATGCTGGTGGGAAAGTCTTCAGAGGCTGCTGGTTTCCCACTCCAGTCCTTGCAGCAACTGCCTACTCTGCTTAAAACCCAAGCCCTTCACTTGACCTTCAAGGACTTGCACGATTGGCTCCTGACAAGCTCATCTCACGTCACTCTTTCCCTAAACACTGTCTGATTGCATCCCTTGATGAGCAGCCAGGGAGGCACTAAAGTGGGCACCAGCTGCCTAAGGAAATCAGTGCTGGGGGTTTTGGAAATTCATCACTGCCAGTTCTCAGAGATTGGAGAAGAGGATGCTGATCTGTGATGGAAATGTTTGCCATGCTGAGCTTGCCAAGTAAATACCGAGGACCTGGAGTCAGGAGCATTAAAACGACAAACGTGGTTTAAATGTTTAGAATATAGGTAAGAAAATAGCAGTAAGAGCATTTAGCAAGAAGACCCTGAGGGGTGGCTTAATAAATCTGCAGGGCCGAGCGGTTCATTTTCCAGGAGAACTGACTTGAGGGAAGACAGAGGGAGAGCAGGTTTTCACTGCAACCAGATGGGCCTGTGCCGGCAGCTGGAAGAATTTCATGGCAGTGGATGCCAGACTCAATGGAGTTTATAGCCTAAGGATGAGGGATGGAGAACACGGTGGTGGTGGTGATGATGATGATGATGATGATGGTAACTTCTGCAAACAGGATCAATCCAGATGCATCCCTGAGGCCCTTAAGACCTCTTAAAAGAACATCGAGCTAAATTCTATCTTTTTTGTGTGTGTCTTTTTGAGACAGGGTCTCGTTATGCAGTTCAGGCTGGCCTTGAGCTCACTTTTGTAGCCCAGGCTGGTCTCGAACTTGCAATGATCCTCCTGCCTCAACCTCCCGAGTGTTGGGATGACAGGAGTGCGCCACCACACCCAGCTTTGCTAAATTCTATCTTTAGCCCACTTTCCGATCTTTTATTTCTGCATATGTACGTTTGAGAGCTGATCGCCTTAAAAAGTAACCCCGTGGTTACAGGATTTGCACATCAGATGGGGTAGGACCCTGCCAGTCTCTAGTGCCTTGGCCTTTCTCCCTCTCTCTGCCTCTTCTGTGTATTAGGTTAGAACTAAACCAAAATAAATATGTGGGCTTTATGTTCTCTTGTAAAACACTAAAGAGTGTGACTCAAAGCATTCAACAGTACATCTAGCAACAGTTTATAGATTTGACCAAAAAACTTGCTCCTTCCTCCCCGGATGAAACAGCAAATCATACCTGAAAAGCATCGCCATTACTGTCCGGTTTGCTTTCTTTTGGATTGAAGCTTTCATTGGAGTTTCTTTTTTTAAAAAAACAGATTTGGTGAATCATACTTCAGCTAGACTTTCCAGTTTAGGTCTGAAATCAGAGTCCATCTGAGCAGGGACCATGAGTTTCATTGCTTTCTGCATGCCTGTGTCAGACTGGGGAGGGCCAAGGATGGACATCAGCAAAGTGAACCAGTGAACGTGGGGAGAGACTGGAGGAGAGAAGGAGAAAATAAGAGGGAAACTATTTGGCAGATCGTGATGCTGATGGGGCAAGTCATACTAATTTCACTAGAATCTGAAATAGTGTTCTCTAAGAAGAGCTCATGTGTCCCTCCACTAGGCTGGAAGGTAGCAACCCCAGGTTGCCTCCAGCTCAGTGAGAAGCGCTGGCTTCCTGTAGACCACACTGGGAAGACAACTGATTAAAGTTTGTAATAAACTTTGCACACACAGTGAAGATTTCATCAGAATTGCCCCAGAAAGTTATGCACCTTGCTGTGTGTCTTCCAACCCCACTGATCCCAGAAGGGTCTGATAAATGTTAACATGACATTTCTCGAAGACTGAGTTCTATTTTATTATGATTGTTATAACAAGGGAAATTTGAGACTGAAAATTTTATTATTTTCAGTTTTCAATGTTATATTTTTATTTCTAAAGAAATAGATCCTCAGAGCTCCTGCAATTGCTGAAATCAGGCATTTAGTTGGTCTGATGTAATCAGTTAAAATAGCTGATTTCTGCTTGTTCTGTAAGTATCAACCCTCCAAGAAAAGCAAGAAAACTCTGCCTAGAGTGATATTAGAGGTGTTATTCGAGGTCCTTCCATGCTTTTAAAATTTACAGAAACCTTTGGGATTGTTAACTGAGAAAAGTGAGACTCAGAGAAGCTAAAGCAGCTTAACCCAGGCGGTAGTGAAGATGAGATTTCATCCCAAGTCTCGAAACTTAACGCTGACATTTTTCTTCCCAGCCAAGTATGCTTCCCGTGGTCTTTTGTTCACTTGCTTAAAATTCTTAACAATTTCACTCAGCCCATCAGCACACTAATGTTTTCCCAGAGCATGGCCAAGTCCTTTGGCTTCAAATGGATTCCATGACTGTCTTCTTTAACATTCTTTCCCATGTCACCAGAAGGCCAAATATTTCTTTTTTTAAAAAAGATATTTGAGTCCCTTGATGTTCTTAGTTGCCTCTTAGAAATGCCCATTTTAGTGTCTTACCATGAATTTCCACGGAGCCAATTTGAACATCAAGGCATCCCCTGTATCAGACTCCTGCAGGCGGTTGCTTTGGGGGGGTGGTGTTAACATCTCCAACAGACTCAGCTCCAAATGACAGCCCCTGTCTTGCAAAAAGGCATTGTGCTTACCAAGCAGAGACAGCCCGACTCTCCTTTGAGCTAGCTGAACACTAATGTAGCATGTTCGGACCAAAGAGCACATTCCCACCAACCCTGAGTAATTTATTGCGGTTAGAAATAGAAATATACAGAGCTGCCAACAGACATTTATTGAGGACCACCATAAACGGGATCCTGCTAGACCCTGATCTCAACTTTTCCTACCTCCAGGCACTCACCTGTACTAAGTATCTCATAATCCAAGGCAGAAGTCTATCATTAAAAATTGTAGGAAAGACTGGCCTCCATCTGAACTGGGCTTACAGCTTTCTTTTTGAGACCTTTGTATAACAAAGACTTGAAATTGGATCACAGTACTTACCTGTAAACCTCAGAGAAAATGCTGATGTTCAAAACACCCAAACGTCTGCTAGCGAATCTAGAGCCCGTCCAGCGAACAGGCAGTGGGGGACGGTCAGCGTGCAGCCTGACGCCCAGGGCAATTAAATGTGCATGTTTTTTATTACTGAAACCAAATGTTTGGCCTGAGGTCATGAAGAAAATAAGTAATTTCATTATGCGTGATTCACCTTTGAGTAACCCCTCCGTTGATGAAGACGCAAGCCGAAAACGCACATTTATTGGGGAAATAATCCATTTAGCAAGCGTGTCTGAGCCCTCCGTATGCTCAGGGGGAGACACAGAGATTTCAACATGCAAAATATAGTTTCAGGGTTTAAGACACATGCAGCCTCGTTTGCCAAAAAAAAGTTTCTATTTAAAAAAGCATCTTCCCGCTTTTGGTTTTGAATAAAAGGGGAAAATGAGTCATGATGACAAATGACGAGCTCGCCCCACATCAAAGACCCTGGGCCCCAGGTCAGATGGGGCCTCCAGGATGTGTTCTGCAGGTGAGGAGCCACCCACCCCGCCCCGTGGCTTACGATCTGTACCCTAACAGCCCCCTACCTTATGATGTCGTGTTGGGCCGGGCGAGGAAGAGCCTGGCAGATTTCCTCAGCATCAGAAGCACTGGCTAAATCATGCCTATTCATTTTCACGGAGTCTTCCAGTGTACGGCTGAGCGTCGCCTCTACCTAACAACGATGGGCCTCGCCTGCCTCTCCGCATGGCTGCCAGGTGCCAACCACCTTCCTCCTCTTTCCTGTGTTTCTGCGTCCGCAGATGAACGTCCAGGGAGAGCTGGGCACACTGGAGTGCAGACATGAACTTCAGCAAAGGACATTAAAAAAAATGATTCTACAGATTCTGAACAGCTTTCTAAACAAAAGTAATAAGCAAAGTGTTGATGATGCGTCCACCGGATACGGGGCACTGCCCTGGGCACTGGCTCGGGCTCAGGATCACGCTGTCAGAAGCCAAGTCTTGCTATTTTTTCCTTGCTTTTCTTCAGACTTTGGAAGAGGTGCATGATCCATAGAGTGGGGTCTGTAATACCTCCCGGGTCACTGAACAGATTGGCACAGGGCTGGATTGGCACAGATGAATACTCAATAATCAGGAGCTGCCTTCACCCCTGTGCCCGTGCTGACAGGGAGCAAAAGACCCTCGGGTCCAGCATGGAGATGGATCTTAACTGCAAGTAGGATGGTTACTCTCTGGATCGATCAGTGTTGCTGCCCGGACTGTCCACAAGTAGTCAAACAGGGATTTGAATCCAGATCTTTCAATTACAAAGAAAAGCCAGGTATGATGGCTCACCCCTATAATCCTAACACTCTGGGAGGCTGAGGCAGGAGGATCACAAGTTGGAGCCCAGCCTGGGCAATTTCAGTCTGGTGAGAGCTTATCTCAAAACATAAAAAAGGGCTGGAGACGTGACCGGCTGAACACCCTAGGTTCAGTCCCTGGCACTGCGGGGTGGGGGGAGCGTTTCGGGGGCCCCTGTGCCGTGTTCCTGCCTCTGCCTAGGAGCGGGTGGACAGGCTGCGGTCCTGCTGCAGGCCCGGGCCCTCCCTCTGCCCTCCCTCTCCCACTGAACCTCAGCAGCCCCCGCCACCTCCTCCCAGGGCTTCTCCTCCACCTCCAGAGTGCTGGCCCCTTGAAGACCTGGCTTTGAGCCTGGTTCTTGCTTCCTCAGGTTCTGCTCAAACCACAGGGTTGGGCGGGGGAGCAGGAGGGTCAGGTGCACCCCGGGAACGTGAGCCCCGAGGCGGTGTGTGTTCAGCAATGTGAAAGGCAGTGAGTGTAATGGGGCGGTGGGGGAGCGGTTATCACAGCATCACAGTCAGCAGGGAGCAGCAGCAATCAGAGCCTGGGGTGCTGCCCCCGCCTCACCCGCGCACAGCGCTGGACACTGGCTGCCCCCATCTTCCCCTCCTAGCTGCAGCTGCGCACATCTGGCCCCAGCTCAGCCTCTGCAAGGAGCTCACACCGCGAACCAGTTGCTGCCAGGTGCGAGGGTGGCGAGCGATCTCGTCACCGTCGTCCTCTAGCCGGATGGAGTGCAGGCGCTCAGGACCAGGGCGGAGAGGCGATCTGATGACGCTTCGCGAGCTGCTCCGGTTCGCTTCCACCTCTGTAGTTTCTGTTCAGTACTCAGCTCTGGGGGCTCCCTTGCCCTGCCCATCTATGCAACCACGCTTCCTTTTTAGGGGGGAAAGAGTCAGGTTTGATTTCAAATGAAGTAAATAAAATAAAATAAAATAAAATAGACAAAACAACCTATTCCCTCACCCCTCGAAAAATCCTAAATTCTTTTGAGTATCACATTTCGATGTTTCACCTAAAATTAGTATATGGAAGAGAGTCCAGATTTTCATTTTTGGCAATTCCCTCCAAACAATTCTAATTTCAGTGTAATATTTAAAGGTGGCTCAAATTTGCAATTTAGTTTACTTAGTGAATCACCATGCAGCTGTCCTCACGAGAAAAGAAAGTGGACAGAGGTCATTTCTCTGCCGTTCCACTGCCTTTCACCTACAGGTTTGTCTACTCTTAAAGCCACGAAGCTCTAAGATGTTTTGTGCTGTTGGGTTCATAAAATTAGTTTGGGGATCTTCAGAGAGAAACATCAGTAAGCATAATAAATTGTGTTTCAAGTTGAAAAAATTTTAATTTAAAAAAATGAGTTTTTCACCGATAAGCCACCATGAGAAAGGCACTTACATCACCTTCCAGGTGGCAAATACCACACACATAACCAAGGCTAAAACTTCCTATGAAGCAGCACTTATCCTTTCTATACACTGTGCACGCTTACTTTTTCTCCTCTATTTCAATTTTTAAACGGAGGTTACACACTAACAAATTCTTTTAATAAGCTCCAAGGACCTGATTTGCGCTTTGCAAAGAGGACTGAGAAGTACTTAAGCAATGATCTTAGAGACTGTCCCATCCATGCACCACTGAGGGGACACAGGATGAACAGCACTCTCACGGTATGGAGTTGCTGGCGTCGTGGCATTTACCATCTAACAGGGAGCAATGTATGTATCAGTCGCTTTCCATCTCCAGGACAAAATGCCCACCCCCGCAAGTTAAAGGAGGAGAATTTCACTTTGGCTCACAGTTTTAGTGAGTTCAGTGCATGGTCAGCTGGCTCCCAGGCAGAAGCAGCATGGCAGAGGGACGCTGTGTACTGCATGGTGTCCCAGAAGCAGAGAGACAAAGGAGGGGCTCAGGACGACAGTGCACCCTCCAGCCTTACCCTCCCCAGGGACTGATCTCCGAACAGCACAGTAAGCTACTCAAACCCCCATGACTTAGTCATCTTCCAAACACTTGAGATTTTGGGGGCGTACTTGAGATCTAAATGATAATAATTCAGTGGTGTGATCTGATGAGAAATGATCAAAGGAAAACGTGTTTATGGGAAGTCTTTTGTCAACATTTGGTACGTGAGAGAGAGAAGTCTGATGTTCTTTTGTGAGTCCTATCTAGGTCCAGAAATTTTGGTCACCAAGAAAAGGAAGCCCTGTACTGACGAGGCAGTCTTTCCCAATCCCCCTCAACCCAGCCTCTGTTAACATCTAAGCTGTTTTCATTCCCTACCAATGAAATCACACAGTATGTGGCTCTCTCTGATTGGCTGCTTTCACTGAGTGTAATGTTTTTAAAGCTCATTCATAATGCAGCAGGTATCAGTACTTTGCTCCTTTTTATGGCTGAGTAGTATTCTATTATATGGATATGGCACATGTTCATCTGTTGATGGAAAGTCATTTTATTTTAAGGGAAATTCTATTTACAGAATAATAATAGGTGATCATGCATACCTTTATAGCTTTGATTGTATATGTAAGTAATAACATAAAGACTTTTGTAAAAATTTGGTGTCTCTGCAGAAGCCTGCCTACGAAGCACATGAGACAGTGCTGGACCTCACCTGCAGATTCAGGATTTGCCTGCGTCCTACAGAAAAGGGAGCCACAGACAAACCTAGGACAGAGTCTGACAAAGCCCAACATCTGGGGTCAAGGGCAGAAAGAGCATCCTCCAGTTTCTTGCTGGAGATGCTGCAGATGAGAAAACATAACTTGAGCTTATTACCTGAGGAAAAAACACTGCCTACTTTTCCACAGGGCATGTAAGAAATTCAAATGAGACAACAAATTTTTTTTTTAATTTTAAAGGTGATAAAACAGAACGAAACCAATCAAAACAAACCAGTGTAAGTGATACAAGACTTCAAAACATTATGAAATCAACAATAGTTACCATAATGCCTTTCGAGGTCTTCAAAATAGCTGCAGATAACTTCGGACATAATAAAAATCAAACAGAACAGAATAGAATAGGAACAGTAAAAACAAGGCAATAAATGCAATTAAGGACTTCAAAAGAAGCCAATAGAAAATCCAAAATTACTACCACAATATATCTTGCTCTCTTTGAAATAGCTGCTCCTGCCATCGGATTTAACATAAAACAAAAGAGAGTAAAACCCAACCCAACGAAACAATGGAGAAAACAAATTTTTAAAAAGACAACATATGCAACCAGTACCCAGCCCCTGGTCGGACAGCAGGGACAGTAACTGGCAGGGGTTCAATGATAGAACTTATTCTGGTCCTGTGTTTTCATCGTTGCTGACACCAGTTTCTAAGTTCGTTGCTTTATTTATTTTACAGCATCATTCCCAACACTACCTAAATGGAAACAAGCTTTCTAACTTCCTGAAAAATAAGTCTACTTGAAATTTTTCTCATTATCATTCTTTGTAGACTTGACTAGTTTTCACCATTAGTACCACAGGACACAGGAAGATCTTTCATGAATGGGAAGGGGACTGAGAGATGCAGGGAGGGAAGTGAAAGGAATTAAGATGTGTTCTGCTCATGCACCAACTCACCGTGAAGAATGTGATCATTATGTCCTGCAAACATCATGTCCTGGACTAATAGAGATAAATTGTTTCTTAAATATCAAAGGAAGCTAAGGGCATCTGAGTTAAGTGGGGGAGCTGGAAGTGGAATCCAGATTCCAGTGCAGTAGAGGCAAAACTGTGGGCTGGGTCTCCCTGAGCAGGTCCTCATCTGATGATCGCCCTGGATCATCAGACAAACAAAATTGCCATCCCAAACATCTCTGTCTTGATGTTAGCAAGGGGAAAGTCATATCATTTCTCAGAAATGCAAGCTAACTGTACTACTTGTGTCTCTTAGTTCATTGAAAAGGAAGGTTTGTGCTAATACCGATTAGAGAATTTTTATGCCCATGTCTTGTACTCTGAGTAACTACTTTGAAGATGACAATATGCAGTGCACTAACTGTCATTCTCCTGTTATTTTGTTATGAAATTGTTTTACCTTTCTTCCACAAAATAAAATTTAAAAAAAGAAATAAAAAGAACGTTTCATTTCTTCCCTCCATTCTTGGTAAAGAACAGTTGACCAAGGTTTGGGCCTCATCCCAGAAACAATTTTAGAAACAACTGTAGAGATTAACTTTAAAATCTTCATAGAGTTCTGGAGTGAAAAGTGGAATGATCATTGGATAGAGCATTTGTCTTTTCTCTTTGAAACAGGTTCTCAGATGTGGTGTCTGAAACATGTTATTCCTACACTATCCTTGACAGTCAGTTCTTCCTTTCAAAACACAGGACCCTGCTTCCCCATTCATTTTTAACAAAGTTGATGTGATTGTTTCTTTTTGGATCTTCTAAAAGATCTGATAAGATGTGAAAGACTTTTTGTTTTTAACTTTGTTTGCTGTAATCTTTTAGCACTTTCTCCATGTTTTCATAAATTCCTCAAATCTTTCCACTTTTTACAGTGGAGAATTTTTTCATGCTTTTTCTTATTCAACAACTTGATTCATTTTTTTTTCCTGGTGTTTTATATTTTTGGTGCATTCTTATTTATTTTCCATGTATGATTGTGTGCTGTGTAATGGAAACATCATTTTCTGTGAAACCAAAGTTACAGAATGGCATAGCATTTTTTCATACGAATGTGTGCAAATTCTTCACTGGCTGATTTGGTATGCAGACTGAAAGATAGAAACACAGAGAGAATATGACTTGTAGTAAGCTAAGCAATTAGAAATGATGCTAGGAATGGACTCTATGTCCCAGATTCCTGATCCAGTGCACTTTTTGCTGGAAAATGGACAACTCATGACGTTCATGACCTAGTTCATATTGGCCGTTGTCCAAATATCATGGTCAGAAACAGGACAGGGTCTATGGAAAACTACTACTGCCTGATCTGCTATTCATTTGATATAAGAAATAATGGAATTTGTGTGTGTTTTCTGGTCTATTTGGTAGAGTGTGCAGTCTCTGACAGGCTAAGGTACAGGAAATGAAGGACTTGAGACACAATAATAACATTAATTTTATGGCCCTAAAATCACCAGTGGTAATTCATGAATGTAACATTATGAACCCAGAGTTAAATAGCAAACACAGAGAAGCTGAAAAAGAGATCTGAAGCCCAAGAGAAAATGCTGATTGTATAACTATGATATTTGTTCCTTTAAGGAAATAAGACAATTCGAGGTGATAAAGAAGAACCAAGAAAAACAAACAAAATTAAAAATGATAAGGAGATATATTATGGGCAGATAGTTTTAAATATCAGTAAGTTTTCCTATAAATTCAGCATGGCAAGAGTAATAGAGGATTATGTGGGAAGAGAATTAAAAAAAAAAAAAAGAACAAAACATTTACATTTTAAAGACCTAAACATCTTAAATGGAATGACTGCTAAAATGCCGAATTAGGTGCGCAGAGACATCTGGGAGAGTGTGTCTGAGTCGTATCCTAAGAGGCAGATAGTGAGTGACTCAGATCAGCCAAGCGGTCTGGGCTGACTCATATGTTTTGGAAGAAGGTGTCATCAAATCACTGATTTTTCTCGGTGCTTTTCTCTTTGTTCCACCTGGCAGTGCCAAACAAATTCTAAAGCATCGGTGCCTTTTTCTAGCTCTGTTTCCCAGGACAATATGCCAAAGTACCCCACCCCAAGCCCAAGGTTTTTGACTGTAGAGGCATTAGGTAAATTTAAACAACGCTTCCCAACCAGAAACCCGAGCCCTAGGTGGCCCGGTGGAACATTGCGGGAGGTGGGAATCCCAATCGGGGGTGACAGGATATGCAGAGAAGCCCCACGACTGGGCTCGGACTATGAGGATGGAAGAAAGGGCCCTTCTTACTCCATTGCTACCTGAACGGTACTTCTTGGAACATAGCTGTAACCGACAAATGTTTTCTGATCCCTGTACAAGATGTCAGCGACATCCTAATGAGAAGGCATTGGTCTTTGTCCTAGAAAGAGTCGTAGCCCACGAAGGAAACTGGCGTAGTGAATAACGAGGGGTGGCATTTGATTTATTACAACATATACGAAGCAATGTTCGGGGGAAACCCAGAGTAGTCAGCATCGTGCCCCTCTAGGAATCAGAGGCCCTCCCAGAAGATGCGGCCTCTTCAGGGGTGAGTGTAAATTCTAAATGTTGGTAAAATAGACAAAGCATTTCAGCCCAGGGTAAGGACCACACAAGGAACAGCAGCGTTGCCTGACGCTGGGGAATGGTTGGTGATCCGGTCCAACCGTGGAGCTGAAGGAACGCAAGGCAGCGAGGTGGGAATTCAGGGCACAGCGCTATGTCAGCGAGGGGTAGCTCTCCTGGCACGCGTGCCATGCGTGATCCGCCTTGGTATGACCCAGCCTCAAGACTCTGTCCAGCCTGGAAATGGCTATTCCAACTCTGTGATTCACTTCCTTGGCCGAGCCTCCACGGGGGTGATGAGTAACGGTTGCCTAAGAAAAGCTTGCAACCTTCTCCACACCCATCCATCCTTATGGTGCTTATGGTGCTGCACACTCCCAGCGCCAAGTCCTTGCTAAACACCTTCTGAAAAATATAATGGCAGGCCGTGCACACAGGCGTACACATCTACAGATACACAACTGAAGACGCTTCCGCTGCTTCTGAACATGTTTTCACAGCTGTGCCGCAAATTTCTAACTATGCCCGCTTGGGCTGTGGATAGATTTCTTTGACCCTTTGCTGTTTTCCCACAGGACTGAAAAAACGTACAAGGAAGGCCTTTGGAATACGGAAGAAAGAGAAGGACACTGACTCTACGTACGTACTCTGCCTCCTCCAATAAGCTATTTCCTGAGAGACATTGTTGTCACTGTCACGTATGGGTTTCCTTGAATATCAAGTACTTTCTGTGTAACTATGTAACTCGTTTCTGGATAACTGTAGTTGCTCTGCATAAATTCTCTTAGGTCTGTAGTAAAAGGTGCAGTTCTTCTTCATGTTCAGACTCTCAGGATGTGCTAATTTTTACTACTTGATAGCTACACTTTCTGGCAGTCTTAGGAGGCAGAAAGTGTGACAGTTACTTAGGGTAGAGGACTAAAGACATTCATTTCCACATCTTAGCATTGCTCCTGGGATGTCTGAACTGAACAAACAACAGAACACCTGTTTAGGCAGATTAGCCCTCACCAGAAACAGAGAGGTCTGCTAGGTAATATCCCCAAGCTCTTTCTCGAGACATCAAGATTTTGTCCAAACAGAATCATAAGTCACCCAGCAGAATTCACAGCCAGGAGAGGCTCACTGACCTCAAATAAGAGAACAATGCCAGAAGGAGGCTTTTATGGGTTTAACTGATCTCGTGCAGCTACCCATGGACACCAGTAAGCCCTCAAAAATGTCAATAACATGACAGCTTCATTATATAACTCATTCTACTTATTCGATCCTCTTGAATTCTCCTTCAGAAATATATGGTCTGGAGCCCAGCGTGGCGGCACAATGCCCGGAATCCCAGAAGTTGGGAGGCTGAGGCAGGAGGATCGCTGTGAGTTTGAGGCCAGCCTGAACTGCATAGGGAAACCCTGTCTCAAAAAAAGAAAACAAAATTGGCCTGACAATAATCTCAGGTGCCTTTCTGAGCCAGACAGGTAACTTCAATATACGAAGTCAGCCGGCCAGGAACTCGAAATTCCAGCTCAAGACCAGTACAAAGAGATAACCATTGCCCAGCTATGGCTGGTGGTGAAAATGCAGGCTAAACCCTTCATTTAGCTAGAATTCTTAAAAGTCATAAAGTTGCGTAGGCATAGGACTCTCGCTTCCCATTCTGTGCATTTTTATGACGCAGAAATCTGATCCCAAGGTACTTGGCTGGCATTGTGCTGTGTGCCTGTCCTCTGGACAAAACACTACACACATTAAAATCTCTTCCATACAACTGAAGGAGAGCACACATTTGAAATGTCCCCTGTGGTCCTCCGTATTTAGTTAACACTCAGCCCATGCCCCTGCTACTATAAGTATCACTGATAAGAGTTGATAGTAGTGCATCCCATGTGAGCAAAGGAGACGGAATTTCAGGGAATTAGCAGGAGAGGAGGGCGCCCATTGGGTGGATGATCTGTG
>RJWT010002063.1:0-21415 GCA_004365215.1 Cuniculus paca
TTTTTATTTTAAAGAGAACAAAACAAAACAAAACAAAGTTAAACACAATGAAGCATTTCAGAAGTGACCACTGCAAACAATACAGGGTCTTCAAAACATAACAATAGGAGATTAACAATGGCTACCCTAGTGTGGTACTTTTATACAATGGAGTACTATTCAGCTATAAAGAAGGATCACATTGAGGCTTTTATAGGTAAATGGATGTGACTTGAGACCATACTCATAAGTGAAATAAATCAAACTCACATGTGTAAACACCGCATCATCTCCCTAGTGTAAGAAACTGAAAGACTTAATAAGATACAAAATCCCTGATAAATATGGGGAAAAGGTTCTGAAGCCCAATAATACTTTTATTCTTGGATACAATTGTAGAATTGATCTTTAGCCTTGATGAATATGAGATGGTAGCTAATACCTGCCTTAAATAACAACGAATTCATGTAAAATTTAGTGTTAAATGATGTTTTTGAATTGTCATGTGCAGGTTTAAATGCAAATTCAGCAATTATTCATCAATGCTTTCTGGAATATATATATATAATATATATCTATATTATATATATTATATATATATATATATCTGCATCAAACAGTTGTGTTGCATTATGCTGGTGTATTGTGAAAGGCTGGATGAGAAGCACGTGGTAGTAGTTTGTTCCAGGGAAACAACCAGGCACTGGAGAGTATCAATATCAATGATCCAAGCAGTGTGGGGTTGTGTTCAGAGATGTCACTAGAAGCTGCATTTAGCCATGTAGAAAAGAACAACTGTCAAGACCATACTGAAAATAGGGGTTTGCCTTGGTAACAGGAGGGAAGAGACGATGTGTGAAGAGTAGACATTTGGGATACCATCCACCAATTGACTCTGCGATCCAGATGGAGTCACCTCATGCCATGCAAGGCCTCTCTAGTTTTAGTGCCATTTTGAGAACACCAGTTGTTTTTTCCCAGGCTACCACTCCAAGACTCTGCTGTCCAACTATCAACATTTACTGTTTAGCAGTCACCAAGCTCTTGTTTCACAAGATGAAAAATGGAACCTATTTTTGGCCATTCCTAGGGTTCTAGAAATTGTGTTGATACAGCTGGTGAGCACGCAGTTAACATGTGAAGAATCAGCCAGTCTATGTAGCCTGTCAGAGTTGAGCCATGAGTTATGGAGAGAATACTGGGACCAATTTTCTCTCTTGTTCATCTGTAAATCAATTCCATGCTTAGACATAGGTAAACTTTTCCTCCTTTGAATGCATCTATAAAATAAATTTGTCAAGACAGTGTAAGAGAGGTGGCCTTTGAGTCACAAAACTTTGTTTAAATTCTATAATTATCACTTCATAGATATGTGTCCTTATCTGATTACTCACACTCTCTTATCCTCAGTTTCCTCATCTGAAAAATGGGGGATAATTACATAATAAACTAATGGTTACATAATAAAACTGTTAAAAGGGTTGTTATGAGAATGAAATACAAGTGAAAAGAATCTAATATTATTTTTGACACAAACAAGGACCCAAAAGTTATGGATTGATATTATTTTTACTATCAATCTTCAAAGATAAGCAAAAAAAAATCTTGAAATAAGTAGTGTGGATCATTTGCTTTAACTGGAATTGGGCATTTCTTCCCACTCACCCATGATCATCTTCACCCAGACTCCTCCCTCTCTCTTTCTCTGTCTCTGTATCTGTTTCTCTTGCAATGTTTAAAAAAGAACAGTAGACTTGATTGTTTCAACAATTTTAACTGTAGCATCGCCAAAAGTAATCTGCTAAATTAGATATTATGAAGAACGAACTGAAGCAGAAAAAGACCAGAGGCAATGAGACTCATTAAGAGGCAATGATTATTACCATTATCATTGGAATTTTCTAACATGGATAATGACTCCTCTATCTAACTAGTATTCACAGCTAGATACCTTAGCTTCACGAGTCATTGTCAGTTTAATCTCTTTTTCTGCTCCACCCAAGTCAGCATTTACTGAGTCCTGACCATTTAACTTCTCAAACTGGTTCACTCATCTCCATCTCATTGACCTTGTGCACGTCTTGCATGGCCTTCTTTAGAAGCCTCCTAATTATCTACTACTGATTGTTTCATCTACTCCCATCCATCCTTCATACACTATATTCATTGTGACATTTAGGGAAGGGAATCATAACCAGAGCCATCCTCTGTTGACCTGACGACTTTCTATTGTCTTCAGAATTAAAGCCAGACTCTATAACTTTGCATAGGAATCTATTTTCAATGGACTTTGTAGGTCTCCACAAAGAGATTTAATTTAATTCTTTGTAGGTCTCCAAGGGGTGAACTCATACCTTGCATGTAACATTTATTCTCATATTTGCTATCCTGTGGTTCTATTTTTTGTTTGTTTGGTTTTTGACACAGAGACTTGCTATTATAGTTCAGGCTGGCTTTGTACTCATTATGTAGCCCCGCCTGACCTTCAACTCAGGATAATCCTCCTGCCTTAGTGTGCTAGGATTACAGATGTCACCATCATGTCCTGCTGTTCGAAAGGTCTAACTATTCACCTTCTACCTTTTACTCATGGCAGGTTTTGCACATGCTGGTCTGTCTTCCCAGAGTTTGCCTGCTCAACTCTCTTTGCTTCCTCCTTCTTATTTTAGCAAAGCTTTCCTTCCTTTGGGACTCTTCCATGCAGAATTAAGAGGGTTTCTTATCTGTTCCTTTATTTTCTTCTGCATCACTCCATTATGACATTTATTTTACTGCACGTATGAGTTCAAAGGGCAGAAATAGAGCAGCCTTTGATATCTGAATATCTGTGGGACCTTTTCTTCATCTCTTAAATTGTGATCACAGTGATTCTCCTTATGGATGTTGTGAGGATTACATATACATACATATATATTTTCTACTATGATCTCTGGTTCCTTAAATTTCAGGGCATGGATGCCTTGGAGTTGGTGATCAAGCCCCTCAGGCCAACTGCTATGCCCTTCGTTACTTCCCTTCACACTATTCTAAATGTTTTGCATCTTCAGGGCCCCCTACCAATGAATCTTTTCTTCAAAGTACACTTTTCTAATCTTATTAGGAAGATTTCTATCCCCTTTCTATTCTGAGACATTTTGCCCTTTCCTTTTCTGTCTTCCCTATGCAGACATACATGGAATTTACACCACACAGTCTCATCTCCCCATGAAAGTTTATGTTCCCCAGGCAGATCCTGACCTGATCAGTTGTGCCCACCTTTTTCTCTCCGTACAAAAGGCAGAGCCCTGTTTTGGGGTGAGGCTTTGCGAATGTGTGTGAATGTAGGACTGCATTCATAGATTTCTTCCTTTTCTCCTTCCCACTAAATGGTTGCAATGTTAAGGGCTTGGGGCAATGAACACAGAGGCAGCCTGCTGGCTTATGTGGACAAAGCCTAGGTAGAAATATGATGGACATGATGGAATCAAGAATTCTAAAACCATGTGTTTCTGTGGTCTGGGAAGTACAGATCTTAGGAACACTGCAAGGAAAAAGTTGCTAGAAGCAACAAACAAACAAAGCCTGAAATCGTTATGGCCTGAACTCACGTTGGTAACAGCAGAAGAGAAACTCACCCTGGAGACAGAAGGCTGAGAAAACCTGATAACAATTCTTCTGGAGAAGGATGGAGCTGTAGGGTGTATTGGAGCATGGAGAATGAAGACAATTCTTTTTCTGAGTAGTGACGCTATAGGTTTTTAGAGATCATGTCACTAACTCCTTCACATCTTCATCACCATCTCCACCACCATCATCTTGCCCTTGCAGAGTACTTTACACATTACAAATACTTTTATAATCTCCATTCCACTGCGTTTAGAGAAAAATCCTGTGAATAAATGCAACTCTCGTCCTATAGACAGAAAGTGGGGCTCGGAATGGTCAGAGGTTGTTGCCAGAGTGAGTCTCCTCCGTTAGCTGCATCGTGAGGACATGTCTGATTCTGGCAAGCAGACCCAGCCCTTGTGCCTCCACATTGATAGAGTGGCTATTTCTCCTGTTCTTTTTCTGTCTTTCTCCCTTCCGGGAAGTCATTTACTCCTTTCTCACTGCACAGTTCTCTAGAGCAATAGGCTTGGGAGTGACTGAGTCCTTAAAGACATGCTTTGGGTGATCTCTTACATTTAGCAACTGTTATTCAACCTAAATCATCATGGCCTTTTTATGTTTCCTGATTGCTCCAAAAGCTCAGTAAATGTGTAACCAGGATGTTAATGCTTTAATGATCTTTAAATCTCTTTTTTTAATTTACAGAGCGGAAGCTTTTTAACCAACCAATATTACAATCCTAATTTTTCCCCCTTAGAAAACAGAGCAGAGAAGGATGAGAAGGCAAACAAGGAAATTGCTAAATCACTCAGGTATTATTAATCAGACAGCCTACTAATCTTGGGGATTATTCATGAATCTACTAACATCCTCTATGGGTGAGACTATGTAAGAAGATTTAGATGAATATAGGGCAACATGGATACACATGAAACAACAAGGTAAGCCGTGGCTTCTTACAAATTCTGCAGCACTAAATAACACTTTACATAAGACAAGAGTACAAGAATGAAGAATTGCTTTAATTTAAACCTCTGAAATTAAACACATACTAAAATGAAGGTATACCCCACCACACACTTTTTAACATTTGGCTATAGCCACATTCTGAGATATTAGCTTATGGAGTGATGAAAAGTAATTGGAAGTAAATTGTGTTATTTACTACCTAGATAAAGCAAGGGGACACTTGTTCTCCCTCAGTCTCTTTCATTCATTCTTTCTTTCATCTTCCTTCTTTCCTTTCTTTGTTCCTTCCTTCCTCTCTCCTCCTTGCTTTTCCTTTTTTCATTCCTTCCTTGACTACTTTCCTCTTAATCCAACACATTTTTTTTAATTGAACATTGTACTCTGCCATTACAATGAAACATTTCCTGGATGATTTACATAGGAGAAATATATTTTTCCATAGTTTTGAAAGCTAGATATCTAAACTAGAGGTGTTTGCAGGGGTTCTTTCGAGCCCTTTCTCTTTGGGTTGCAGTTGATCACCACTGTGCTGTTTTCCTATGCTCTGTGAGTATGCCTCCCTGGTCTCTCCCTGTATGTTCTCTCTTTTCATAAGAACACTAGACAATTTAGGTTAGTGTGTACACTAAAAACCTCATTCTGACTTAACCACTTCTTCAAATATAGTCATGTCTTGATACACTGGAGTCTGGGGTTCAGTATTAGAATTTTGGGAGCACAAATTCAGCTCATAACACCTAGATGGAGGGTTCACAATGCAGAAGGCCTCCTGCTTTTCTTTTCTTTTCTTTTCTTTTCTGCTGCTTTTTTCCCCTCTTCCTGTTTTCCTAAGGATTTCTTCCTCTCAGAAACTCGTGATAAGTTTTATGATAGTCCCATTTATTCTTTCTTATCTGTCATACATACAGAAGGTATCTTTTCATCATAACTTTTCTTGTTACTCAGTGCTTGGGAATATTAACTCTCAACGTTTACACAAAATTGTATGTAATAAAAATAATCATCATTAGACTTCTTCCCTCTACCAGCACTACTGCCATCCTACCACTGCTGATGCAATTACTATCACTTCTTCTCTTACTCCTTCTTTCACTGTGGCACAGAGTTATACATGAAAAATGTCTAATATTTCCTGGGTTCTATATTTTAAAATATTAGTGTTGTCCCTCTAAAATAAGTGAAATAAGCAAACATCGAGAAACAGTCTTCCACCTTTTTCACATTTCTTGTTTGGTTTAGACTTCTTTAGTTGAAGGAAAGGTTATTCACTTTGGCTTCCAGGACCCAGGAGAAGGTTTGACCTGCTCAGAGGTGCTAAGCTATTTTTAAGAACTTGGCCTTGCTTCTTATCTAGACCTCTCCAGGACAATTACCAGTTGCATTCAGAAGCACAGTGGTGGATTCCACAAGCTGGCAGTGTGGGCGCTTGTGAGTCTGGTGGCCTTGGTTGACTTGGCAAGGATTTGGCTGCCACAGACCTAAGAGCTGCAGCTCTTTCATGCCTCATGGCCTTCAGTGGCCTGTGTCCTCTCTGTTGCAGTCCATGCTGAATCAGAGCTGTGCATTCTGATATAGCTACGTTGCTGGAAAGGAGGAACGGGATCCACGGAATCAAGCTCTGTGCCTTGTGAGTGTGCTCCATTCAGCAGTGGCGGCAGAGCATAGTTTTTCCTTTCTATCTTCTCTCCTTTTCTTCCTCCCTCCCTTCCTTTCTTCTTCAATGCCTTTACTAACATTCTCTCTATTTCTACCTTGCCCTCTGTCTCCTTCTCTCCTTTCCTTTTCCTGATACTTGCTCTCCATCGTTTTCATCCTTTCATCCGTTTTATTAATTTTGTCAATTTTTCTCTTTTTATATCTTCATAACAATGATTTTATAAAATTGAGGTTAATAGGAATATTCTAGAATATCTGTCACATATGGACCTGAAGCAAATCAGAGTGGCTTCTCAGTGTTCACATCTGTATATTTGTAAACACACCTGAATCAGTACTGCATAGCAAGTAAATCCTGTTAAACATAATTTAGAATTTCATTTCTATTTCTAATATTTCTTTTTAATACTTTGTTTGACTGATTCCTCATTTGTCCATCTCAACTACCTGAGGAGAGAACCCATATTTTCTCAATAACTCTATTAATATTGAATGTTGAATTAATATAGTTCCTACTGCAGAAAAACCTTTGTCTTGATTTTTATTATGGTGCATTAGTCTATAGACTGTAGAGCTCACTTCATTTTTATTTTACTTTTTTTCCCTTTTACATTAACAGGGAATAGAAAGAGTGGTCTGTAGCTTTCTGCACTTGATTTGCTTTGATTCTATTCTATTGCCTGGGAAGTTCCCCCAAAATGGCTCCTTACCTGAACATTTATTAAATTACTAAAATGACTGTTTCTCAAAAATGTAAGTCAACTCACTTGACCTGGATATTTTTTCAGAATGACAGTTTGTGGTGCACTGGTAAATGTATAATAACTCATGGGTACTAAAATGATGGGAAGAGAATCCTGATTTTTAGCAGCTACAGGACTTTCACTACCATATACTGAAATACTTTGTCCTTGGCTTGCTAAGTTATTGTCCTCGAACCTAGTGGTGAGAAGAGATGCTCAAAGTCAGATTCACAAACCAATACCAGCCAGATTAGAATACAGCTGGCTATAGATAGCTCATCACTGTTTTAGCTTTATATTGCTGTGACAAAATACTGGAGAGAAACAACTAAAGGTGAAGAAAGTTATTTCGTTCATGATTTTAGTCCACGGTTAGCCAGCTCTACTGCTTTAAGTGTGACAGAATCTTCAGCACGAAGGGTGTGTTGGAGGAAAGCTGCTCAGCACACGGTAGCCAGGAAATGGAGGAAAAGGAAAGAGCCAGAGAGGAAGGGGCCAGGGACAAGATAACAGCCCTTAATGGCAGGCCCCCAATGACTGACTTTTCTAACCAGTGTCCACCTCCTAAGAGCTCATTCAGCTATACACTCATGTATGAATTAATACACTGATGAAGTTAGAGCCTAATGATCCAATTACCTTCCAAAAGTCCCACCTCTTAACATGAATCTTTTGAGGGACATCTTAGGTGCAAGACATAACAATAACTCTTTCAATTTTATCAACTGTTTAGATTTTCTGTCTCTTAGGATGCCTTTTGCTCATATATTTTCTCAGAAAATCTTTCATCCAGAGTTTCAGATGTTTTACTCTCCCAAAGTACTTTTTATAATTCTTTTTATTTCCCTAACATGTCTAATACATGCTTTCCATTTCAAATGTTGTATACTTGTAGTTTTTCTTTTTGTATTTTCAAGATTTACTGGAGCTTCTGTAATTTTAGATTGCTTGCTACTTTTCAAAGAAACAATTTCTTAAGTTTATCTGTTAATTTTATTGTTTTTCTGTTTTCTAATATATCGCTTTCTGCCCAATTTTATTATTAATGTATTTAAATTTATTTTAAAAAGTACCAAACATTGAGACTATATAATAAGTAGATGGCATGTATTATTACTATTCATATACCTTTAATTTATTTTAAACTGGTTACAGATACTATGCTAGCAACTTTATTAAAAAATTGAACAGATACGTTAACTATAAAAGAGACTCTGTGCTTTTTACAGGATGATCACAACTTCCTTCACGTTTGCATTTCTATAATTCCACCAGGGTTGTTGGAAGATATTTTTTATTTCTATCTTCTGTTTCATTAATATCAGTCACTATTCCGTTCATCGACAGCTATCTAGGTCCTGACTGCATCTCCTGTAGTTTCCAACTCCCATGTTCCTAACCAATACCTTCATTAATGACAGATTCTCTCTAATCACTTCTGTTTCTCATTAAAGTCAGTCTTCAAGCCACCTTGTGGGACAGAAAATATAATTTTCTTGAAGTCCTAGTTGTGATGCTTGTATTACGACTAAGCTTCTTGAATCCCTTTCTTTTTCTAGGATGCAGGAAGTCAATCTAAAAGTTAGATTTGTCAAAGAGCCCTATAGCTTGAAGAACTATGTCAATAACTTATATGAACAATACAGAGATTGTATTAAGCAGCTGATGTTTATTCAACTTGCTTTTTCAAAGCACATGTGAAGGGTTAGAGTAAAAAGGAAAGAATTAACAGTATTTTAGTTGAATGCCTTCTGTGTGCTTGCTATGTTTTGGGTATGATTTTAATTTTTCTCTCAAGGGTTCATATGTTGAGATTTAATTTTTATTGTAAAGTATTAAAATGTTGGATATTTAATCAAACCGCAGAGTTTACAGGTGGGGGTCTTTGGATGATAACTATGGTTAGACTAGGTTATCAGGATGGAGTTCCCATTATTGGATCTTGGTGACTTTATAAAAAGAAATAAAGAGCAGAACACACACATACAGACACACAGACACAGACACAGACACACACACACACACACACACACACAATCACTATCTCTTGTGATATGATGCCCTGAACTGATTTGTAATTCTGCTAGCAAAGTCATCAGCAGATTCAGACCCTCATCCTTGAACCAGAACCATGAACCAAAATTAAATCCCCCTCTTGTATAACACTCAGGTGTTTTATTATAGTAACAGAAATGGACCAATATAATGCACAACCTATTTACATCAATCTGCTAAGTGTGTTGAACATCCCTACAATGTAAGTATTATGTTGAAATGGAGGCTTACAAAAGCAACTGTCTTGCCCAAAGCTGCCCAGCTAGAAAGTGAGAGAAATAAGATTCAAAGGTTTTCTGATCCCAGCATTTGTATGCTTTCACAATATTCTACTGCCTTTTTTTGCTTAATACAGTTGCTGGTATTTGTATTTTTAATATTGCCATGGATTTCCCATGTTGTAAGTTCTGTGAACACCCTGAGTTGTTTAGTACTCAGAATGCTTGGGACTATCTTTGAACCTGAACAGTTCACATTCACTGACCAATTCTCATCCTCATTACATACCAGTGATAACAGTTCTATTCTACTTTGCTGATTTTACTATCTATTAGCATCATCGATAGATATCATTTAGAAATTTTTCCATGTGATCATATCTTTTTAAATGTTTTTATCTTCAGTCACTATGGCTGCATTGGTTGAAAATCTGTTCTAGCCTCTCATCCCCACCCCAAAGGGTCCAATGTTATTCTATCAATCTTTAGGATTATGATCCTCCAATGTCTTTCGGGGCCTGAATACATACCATGAGTATCTTTGGGTGGCAGTAGCTATCCTGTCTTATCTAATATATTTACTCAGCTGTGTACACAGTTGACAACCACAGCTCCCAGTAAGAGCCCCTGAGCTACTGGGAGATTCTGGGAAAAGCCTTAACAGATTGACAAATGAATATGAATAACTGAAAGAGAGAGAGAGAGAGAGAGAGAGAGAGAGAGAGAGAGAGAAAGGAAGATGAGAGAGAAAGAAAGAGATAAGAGAAAGAATGGAGTAATTTAATAACTGTTTTAGAATTTACTGGCCAAAAATTTCCTGGAGCCTCTTCCTTTCTATCTCGAGACCTGATCTTTTCATATTCTTCCTGTCATTTCTTGTAGGCCTAGCACATTTCTCCTGAATTTCAAAGCAAACTGAAATATACTGTTCCTACTTTCAGGAAACTTTCACAGATGAAATCTGTAGAAGTTACTTTTGGATGCTACTCAGCAATCAAACTGCAAGTATTTTATTTTTTAGCATGTATGTTCATTTAAACTTTTATTGGTACATATTTGTAGCATGTAATGATTAATTCTTCACGGGGAGTTGGCCCATGTGCCTAACGCATCTAATTCTTGTTTTTATCCCATCTCTCTCTCCCTTTCCTCTCCAAGTCTCAAATATTTGAAAGGAAAAAAAATGGATATAGCTGTGAGCTTTTTTTTTAAACTTAGAAGTGATGGTTATACTATCTGATCCATTCAGAGGTGTGGTTGATTAGATCACGTGGTTATAAGAAGAAGAGAGAAGGAAAGAGGACTTTGTGTTTTATGAGTGACTGGAAATGAATCCTGTAAAACAAGCTGTGTTTTTCCTGCCACGTGGACTGTATAGGTCAGAGAAATGTGAACTTCAGAGAGAAAAAAGATAGAAAAGACTTTAAAAAAATATATCAAGGTAAATGTATATCCTAATGCCTTCTCATAAATGGGCTTGGAACATTCCTGAGTTTCTGCTACATTCCTGTTCTTGGAATTCATGAAGTTCCCTTAACTTACTTTTTATTAGGCTAGATAAACAGGTATTTCATTTTGTTTTGTTTTGTTGTTTTCTGTTTTTGTTTTTGCTTTGAGATAGGCGGTCTCTCTCAGACAAACTGCTGTAAAATTTGCAAGCTCAAATGATCTTCCCATGTCAGGTTCCTGAGCCACTAGGATTACTGACATGTGCCATGGTGTACAGGATGTCCCTTATTGCAATTCTTGCAGATCATGCCCCATTGCCAAGAGTAAGCATGACTTAGGAGAGAAATAATTACCTCCTTATAGTACCAAAAATGGCTGGAACTGAATTCTAGCTCCAGCACTTATTAATTGAAACAGCTGAAGAGTAGCATCTAAACACATCCAGATTCTAACTGCTAGAACTTACAAATGTTGCCTTACATGAAGAAAGGGACTTTTCAGATATTTCTTTGGCTCATATATGGTTTGACTGTGTTGCAGAATGTTGCATGCGCTGCAGGAAGATGCAGCAGTGTGGCAATGTTCAATTGGCAGGACCTATGAATGAAGGACTGAGTAGGAGGTAGTTAAGTCAGCGGGGATGTCCCCCTCACAAGATATTCCCATAGTTCTTGACAGAATCTGGTTAGTTCCTGACAGACCCAGTTGTAAAAAACCCTGGTCCTTTCTCTTGCTTCTTGCCTCATCCTGTGATTTCTGTCTTCCACAGATGCTCCCATCTTGATGCCCTATGCACAGGCTGTTGTCACGCTCTTAAATCTCCAGAAATGTCAACTAAATAAATTTCATTTCTTTATAAAGGACACACTATGAGTATTTTGTTACAGCAACAGAAAATAAAGATGGATGCAATTAAAAATTTTGAGATGGGGAATTATTCTGTATTATCAGGATGGCCTGAAATGTAAACTTCATTAAAATAGAAATAGAGATTAGACCCAGAAGGGGAAGTGAGAAATACAATGGAAACAACAGGTAGTAAAAATAGAAGGAGAGGGTCATAGTCAAGACAAGTGAACAGATTCTCTTCTTGAGTCTCCTAAAGGAATGAACCCTGTCAAGATCTTTGCCTAAGACTTTGACAGCTGATTGTACTCTTTGCATCTTTAGAACTGTAAGAAGCTTGTGCAGTTTTAAGCCACTAAGTTGGTGATAATTGTTACAGAACCTATAGGAAACCAACACAAAAGGAAACTAACACAATGGGTAAATTACATATAACCTAAAATTTGGAACTTAGGTAAGTCTTCTACCACCTTGCTTAGTTTTATAATTTGTAATGTGAGACAAGTGCATGGACCCATCAGGTGATTGTGAAAACCAACGAGTGGATTGTAGACATTCAATAAGCATTTGATCATTTAATCCTTACATTCAACACAGGTTTAGTCATTCTACTAGCAACTCTGGTTATAAATAGTGTGGGCTGACTCTAAATACACTACAAGCAATTTGGTAAAAACTATTAATGGATCAAATATGACAATAATGATTCACTGTTTCTTGACCTTTCCTTTAAAAGTGATCACTGAGAAACAGAAAGTGTTAGCTTCTGTCACCTTTTCTGAGATTTGAGAAAAGTGGATTATACTCTGTGTGAGCAAAAAGTTCAATTTCTGTTCTTCTGAAAGAAATATAAACAGCTGTTCCAAAATTCTTTCATTTCTGTATTTTAATTTAATTTGTACATTATTATTTTTATCTCTTACACTACACTTTCTTAATCACCTAAAAGATAATTGTATTAAGACTTGAATTTTTCTTAATTTACTTTATCTTATGTTTGGGATGTCAATGAAACTCAACAAATTTTAAGTACCCACTACGTGCCGCCATCTTCCCACACTTCCTGAGGACAGTCTGAGTATAGTCCACCTAGGTAGAGCCATGTGCTGCACAGCAACGTTTTGCTCAGCGACAGACTGCATGCATCATGCAGGGCCCATGAGACTATAATGGAGCTGTAAAGTTCCTGCTGTCCACTGCGACACTGCAGCACAATGCATTGTTCATACGTTTGTGGTGACACTGGTGTAAACCATCCTGTTTCAGTGCAAGCTGTGTAACAGTACAGCACAAATGTAATTACCTGATGAGAACGACAATAAACACCTTATTACTGGTTTGTATCACCTAGTCTATACTTCCTAATGTTGCCTTAGAGTACACCTTTGTATTTATTAGAAAAAGTAAGCTAACTTCAAACTGCCTCCAGCAGGTCCCTCAGGAGGGATTCCTGATGGAAACATCATTATCATAGGAGGTGACAGCTCTGTCTGTGCATGTCGTTACTGCTGGAGACCTCCCAGTGCGACAGGAGGTGGAGGTGGAAGACAGTGATATTGATGACCCTGACCATGTGTGGATTTATGCTACTGTGTATATTTTTGTCTTCATTTTTAACAAAAATAATTTAAAAATATTAAAAATTAAAATAGAAAAATTTATTCAATGAGAATATAATGAAATAAAATACTTTTATGAGGTTTAGGGAGGAGGAGATCAGAAAGAAAAGAGCCTGAATTAAAATCTTTAGAGAATGAAAAGGCAAACATGATATGGATAGATTAGACATGGTGTTTGATAATATATAGTCAAAGAATTGATTGACTGATTGATTGATTGCTTCTCCTAGAGAAGAGTATAGATTGGCACTAGGTTGTGTGATAGAAATAATTTAGAAGAACATATTAGGATGTTTATTTATCAAGAGGGGCAGTTTTCTGAGATCTGATGTGTGTGCTCAGACATTCTTTTCTTTTCCCCCAAACATTACAGACAGTCACTGTGATGGTTCAGCACTCTTAAAGTTGACATGTGCTGAGTGACAGATCCGAGATAAGAGTAAAATATATTTGACTGTGCTGACAAAGGAAAAATGAGAAAAGGATGAAATTACAAAGATAGAAAGGCGTACCTTTAAAGGTCTTACGAGGACAAATTGCTAATCAGGAATAGGACTGTAGAGACTTGATAAGTTCGAATATAGGAACCCTTCTGGGATAGAAACTCTTTTTACCATGTAGAGGTTTTATAAGAAGTCTAACAAGGTCCATTTGAACGTGCTAGCTCCATTTGATATAAAGGAGAATTGTCAAGAGATTTTTCAGATGTATGAATAAGCAGTAATAAGCTCCACAGGGCCAATGTAGGGTGTCCGATTGACCAAGTCACATAAAAGCTATCTTTGGAAATTCATCATTCACAATAGTACATTTTGTTGCCATTAATTTCTGACAAATGGAAGCCATCTGCAATGAAATAACACAGACATAGCTTGAGTTAATCATAGCTTGGACTGACTAACAACCTGAAATTCTTCAATAGTCTATTGCTTTATACTCATTGAAACTCATTAATTCAGAACATGTGAGCATACTCCCACACAGATTCTCAGAAACATGGTAGTTACACACCACATATAATTTAAAAATCATATCCTGTCCATTACCTTACAAATAATGTTAAATTTTTCTAAGAAATTAATTTCTTAACTGGGTGTAGTGACATACGCGACATATGCCAGATGTAGCACCTATCCATTCCTCTGCCCAGGCATCTCTTCCCTCTGGCTATTCCCAAGTTTTATACGTTACAATAAACCAGTACATACATGCAGGTGTTTTCTTGAGTTATGTGAGGCCTGCTAGTGAATTATCCAAACTGAGGAAAGGTTCGTGGGAGCCCCCAAATTCATAGCTGGAAGATTAGAGGATAAGTGGTGCAGAACTTAAGACTGGGTATTGGGAACAGCGAAGTCATGTGGGAGTAAATCTTCTACTTTGAATACTTCAGCATTTATTTCCTTAGAACAAGAAAATGCTGCATCACCACAACACAATGATCGCATTTAGGAAATTAAACATCAGTGCAATTTCATCACTTAATGTGTCTGTAATGTTCAAATTTCACAGCAATATCACTTACAGCTTTTTTCCTAATCCTAGACCCAACTGAGAATCACTTTCTGTTTGTTATATCACTTTAATTTCTTCCAATTTAGAAAAGTTGAACAATTTTTTTAACTTTTGAGATATTTGTACTTTATTTATTTTGTTTTTGAGACAGGGTCTTGCTTTGTAGTTCAGACTGGCTTGAACTAACTGTGGAGCACAGGTTTTGGCCTTAAACTCACAGCAATACTCCTGCCTCAGCCTCCTGAGTGCTGGAATTGCAGGCGTGTGTCACCATGTGAGATATTAGTATTTTTAAAGAGTCCAAGTGATTTATTTTGTATGCTATTCCTCAGTGTGATTTGCTTAATTTCCTTCTTATGATTAGTTTAAGCTTAACCATTTTACTGTTTTTTTTTTCTCCTTTTGGCCTGAACATTATGTAGGTGATATCAGTAGATATTATAGTCACTTTTCTGACACTGGGAATAAGAATTTGATTTCAACAAATTAGAGGACAGGTTCATTTTGGACCATAGTTTAGAAAATTCAGTCCATGGTTGGCTGGTTTCAAAGCAGAGACTACATATTGTGGAAGGAAATAGGTGGAGGAAAACCGCACACCCCATGGTGGCCTGGAAGCAGAGAGAGAAGAGGAGTAACAAAAATACACCCTTTATTTCATGCTCCCATTCACCCACCTCTTCTGACCAGACACTAACCCTGAATACGTGAGACTTGTGGGGGACGTTTTAGATTTAAACCACGATAGTCGATTACATGAAAAAGCTCATGGAATCAAGTTAATTAACCTCTTTATAATGTCAATGATAATGTGCCATTCTGGTGGGACAAATTCAGTCCCAGGTATGGTTTTCCCATTGTTTAAAACACACACTTTTCAGCTCTGCAGTAGAAAGCAGAAGTATGATGATAACTCCATTTGCATTCATGCAGTCAAAATTATGTCTACTCAATCATTCATTCATGAATGGGTGGCTGCTTTAAGAAATAGTTTCTATTCAGAATGGTGGAAAATTATTCATAAATTAAGGATTTTTACATGCAAGATTGGAGATTATATCTACATGGGAGTTTTGACTTATTACTCAATGATTGTGTTCTCAGAGTGGAGTGGCACCATCTTTGAACATTAAAAATGTTAAGTGTAAGGTGAAGAGGAAGAAATCTCACTTTCCATGGTATACACAGTCTGTTAAGTGTATTATAACTGGGTAGTCATGGGTTGAGTTGCTTGACTTCCAGTCCAAGTTGACTGATTTTAAATGAAAGGAATAGTTCCATGATTTCTAAGGCTTCTCTTCCTATGACATTAGTTTCTAATTTATTATCATTTAAAAATCTAGTTTAAATTAATTTATCAAAGACAATCTATATGTTTTAGCCTTCTTTTCATTACTTTCTCCATCTTTTATCTCTTCCCTTCATCTTCCCTTTTCCCCTTCCTTCCTTCCTGCCTGCCTGTCTGCCTGTCATTCTTCTATGTTCTTTCATTTTTCCTTTTAGTCCAGACTGTTCTTAACTTCACTATTTAGCTCAAATGGGCCTTGAACTCCTGACCCTCCTGCCTCATACTCCCAAGTACTAGGATTATAGGCATGTGTCACCATCCCCAGCCTTTCAGGTTTTTATATGTACCATGTTTAAAATCTGCTCATGTTTTTGTTTTGTTTTTTGTTTTGTTTTGTTGTACTGGGTAGTGTGTCTAGGGCTTTCACAAGCCTTTATTATTTATTTATTTTTAATTTTTATTTTGAGACAAGATCTCCTTAAGTTTCTAAATTGCCCAGGTTGGGTTCAAACTTCCCGCCTCGGTCTCTCACAGTGCTGGGAGCACAGGCTTATACTATTATGCCAACTTGCTCTTTGATCTTGCTGTTGTTGGCTGATATAAATATTTTTACCTAATCGTTGTTTTTCAGTGTCATGTAAGACATTAGAAATGAGACCATAAACAGTTTTCCTTTTCCAGAAGTTGGGCTTCAGGAGAAAAGACTCATCTGATTCAATTTACTAATCTCTATACCAGTGGAGAAAAATCTTTCAGAGACCAAGAGCCTAAACTGCAACCCAAAACCCACTTATTTATTGCAAAGTGCCAAGACTGCAATTAAACATGAATACTGGGGTTTTAGTTAAGAAAAAAACAACGCATACATTAACATATTTTGTCTTAAAAGAGAAACAAATGACGTCTTTGGTATAGATTCACCACCACTGCTTTATATTCTTAATGGTTAAACTCAGAGATGTGAAACCACACTGACCTTTTCTTAGCTCCACAGTTGCTTGGTTCATTTTTATTTAACGATGTATCTGTAGGGAAATTGAAAGTAGGAGCAACTAAAAATGTTGAGGGGAAGGAGAAACTTAAATCACACTGATTTCAAGAATAGGATATATAGACCTCTTTTCTGAATGTTTTTACCTGATAGTTTATTCATTTGCTTAGTCATTCATGATATTATAATATTGCACAAATAGAGATATAGAAAACAGATTCTGAAGTTGTGACTAAATTGTTGTGAATCCCAACTCTGCCTTTTACCAGCAGGACAAATCATTTAAATGCTGTGTTCCTCAGTTTCCTTATCTACAAAAATTTAAATGATGATGCTAAGGATTGTTGAGGACTAATCTGTTTACTTACAAGAAACTTGTTAGAACATTGCTTGCCACATAAGGCAGACTACATATGCAGCACTGTTATTATTAATCAATGGTTATTAATTTCCTATTATATGTCTGACATAATATAAAGAATCCTGTACATACTTTTGGAATCAAAGAATAATTCAAAGTAATATTTAAGCCTGGCGTGGTGGTGCATGCCTGTAATTCTAGCACTGAGAAGGCAAATATACGACAATTTTGAGCTCCAGGCCAGTTTTGCCTACATAGTGGGTTCAAGGGCAGGCTGGACTACATAGCAAGATCCTTTCTCAAAAAACAGAAACAACAGTAATGTTTGACATTCCATAGTTATCAGAGAATACCTTTACTTATGGAATTTCTTCCTCAAATTATAATGGCTGCATTTATTGAGCATTTGCTGTGTGTTTGGTACTCTTTATAGGTGTCTTTCATGATTTTTAATTTTTGTTTTTGTTCAGTTTCTATTATTACAAATTCACCTATTTCTCAAAGGGACAATTTGAAAATGACAAGGTCAGGATCAAACTCAGGCAGCCCTATTCCAAGATCCTTTGTATTTATTAATACTCAATATCTGCATGTCTACAAAATTTATGGAAATGTGGCCATAACAATCTTTTGCTTTAGTCCACACACATTCTTTGAGAACATGGTCCCTGCTCACCAGGGGCATAGACAAATCAGACCTAGTTCTTGCTGTCAAAAAGATCAGCATTTCATGGTGAAAATACAAAAACAGAAGTGACAAACTGTGGAGTGTGTTGTGACAGTGATATTCACAGGGCAAGCCAAGGAGCAAGGGAGGGCCAAGGGAAGCGTGTGAAAGGAACATGCTCCTCGGCAGTACTAAAGTAAGTAGGTGTGGAGTGGGCAATGGAGGCAGAAAAACATGTGAAAAAAGATGTGATGTACTTAGAGAGATGTAGGACTACAGGGCTAGAAAAGGATACATGGAAAGAGACACAGACTAGACAGGAAAATGAGGGGCATTACAGGAGACCTTTGTGTGCTCGTGTGAGTTTGACATTTGTAAAGAAGGCTTGGGGATTCTTAGAAAACACTGAGCCAGGAAGAAGACAAGAGCAAATTTGCTTGGCAAAGATCATTGCACAAGAAGTATTAAGAAGTGTTTTTAGTACATCTCTAAATTAACATGTTTTTTCTGTCAGAATCTAAATTCTCTTTGTTTTTATCAATTTATGCTAATACATTTCATAATATTTCTTGTCTTTACTTTTCTGATTTTTATAAATTTTCACTAATACATTTCATAAAATCTCATCTTATTTATTTATTTTATTTTATTTTTGAGATGGGGGTCTCACTATATTACTATATTGCTCAGACTGTTCTCAAACTTATGAGCTCAAGTGATCCTCCTGCTTCAGCCTCCCAGGTAATTTGGACTACAGGTGTGCACCACCATACCTGGCTACCCTAATGGATTTCAGTAGATAGCATCATCAATACTACTTACTACAAACATTAATTTCATATCTTAATTTTACAGCATGCAATTAATTTGTTATTTTATTTTTACTATTATTTCCAACCTGCAGATAAGACAACTGAGGCTTAAGAATGTAAATCTTTACAGGGTTGCCTCAGAATCACAGCCTTGAGAAGAACCTAATCATGAAATCCTTAAATAGGGACCACACGGACAACCTTCTCTACTTTTCAGTCATTCTGCATGGAACTGCTCTTCAATTCTTCACTGTGTACTGGCCATCTTGATATGGTAACAAAATCGGTTCCCACTCAACCTACAATTTCTATCCTGTTGTAATTTTGTTTATCTTTGAGGTAAGAAATCCCTATAGGCAAGAAGTTGCTCTCCATGTGAGGTATCTGAAACGGAATGTATCTAAGACTATTGGAGTGACTTCCAGACAATTTCTATCTTAATTATAGTTCTATCTGCATATAAAATAACACCCTGCCTGGCACTTGTGCCTTCATGGGTTGCCATGACTACTGGAAAGAAACATAAAAGGAAGAAAAAGTTGTGGCACACAAATTCCTGGAAAGTCTCTACCCATTCCCAGAAAAGTCTTCAATATTCCTCCATTTTATTAGTTTGTTCCACATGCATCATTTCTTCTATCCTGCACTTATAACCTCTCAATCTCTAAGGGATGAGGAGTTGATTTGTAAGACTGTCGTCCACTTTTATTCTCAGCAAAGAACAGAATTCTCCTTCATTGCTCAGTTGGAGCCCTGTGTCATTTACTGGTTTCACAATTCTAGGAGGAAAAAAAATCACCCAGTTTTGGCTCAAAAATTAACAATACTGCCCCATGACCGTTCTCTCACCTTCCTTGAAAATCAACCTTAATTTGGTTCTGGCAGTAGTCTGACCTGTAAGAAGTCTTCCTTCAAGTCTCTGAGAATTATTTCTCTCTGGTAAGAGGGAATGTTGTGAGATGATGCACCCTTTTAGTCCCCTTTACTTTTTTTCTATTTTGTATGCTATTCTTTGAAAAATGTCATATTTGGTAGTTATCTTGCGAACATTAAGAGAGATTTTAGAACAAGACCCAAGATGCCGACACTGGAAGAAAGGAGTGTAGGACTTTGCGGTAGATGCTGTGATATGCTATCCAGCTTTCACTGTAGGAATGGAGACAAGTACTTCCATTCATGGAAGAGCTCTCGGATAGACAGCCCTCCAGGATCAACCCATTCAGGGACGGTCCCAGCAGTTCACAATGCAGGGTACTTAATATCCCAAAACTGAAAGACTCAGGATCTCCAAATCCCAAGCCTTTTCATCCCTATGGAAGACAGTTCTTAGTAGTCATCCAAATATCAAACTCCTCCCTGTGGTCACATCAGATGCTCCTGGGTCTCCATGGCAGGTTAACTTCTCCCTCTTCTTTGTGCTGCCCTTTTCCCTTCCCTTTCACAAGTTGATTCCCGAAGAATTCTTTACTAAGCCTTCTGCAAAGGCAAAATCAATCTCAGAGTATGCTTCTTGGAGAATCCAACCTGAAACAGTACCCTTTACCTATGCTGTGTTGTTGAACTATCCAATAGCTCTGATGACTCCATTGGATGGCTGAAATAACTACCTAATCCATATCTAGATATTTTTTGAAATGAGAAATAAGCTTATCTTATAATTTAAATTATTATTAGTTTAGACTGATAAAAATTTTAATATCTATTTGTTTACCTATGGATGTTTTTGAGTAGATTGTGATGTTTCTCAAAGACTTGATTGTACTTTATTCATTCCTGCATCTACTTTTAGGGTATATAAGAGCGAACAAAACATTACAATTATATAATAAATGCATGTTAAGTGAATGAACAAAAGCTATATTCAACTTTAAAATTTTTGTTCTTTTTTTTTTTGTACTGGGAAAATCAAACTCAGGATCTTGCATTTGCCAGGCAGGCACTGTGCTCCTGAACTTTATATCCTGGACCCCCATACTCTATTTTGATTCTGCTATTCATGGCTATGTTCTCACAAAGGAAACTATTTCTTTGGACCTAAGCTTTGTACAAGGTATGATCAAAAACTACAGTAATGTTTAAATTTAAGAAAAATATAGTAAGAGACACATTGCCATTAGTCCCCCTCAAAATACTTCCCTAGCTTCAAACACATTTATCCCGATGTTCATGACAGTTTCTGAAGCAGCTCTCAAAGTATTCTTTCATAAATGTCATTAAATGGTTTGATCAAAGAGTATTTAGAAAATCCAAATGTAACTGTAGATATATTTAAGCCCCTCTTTAATTGTATTAGTAAGGGTGTCATATATTTTGAAATACTTATTACATGCATTTAAACGAGGCATGATTAAAATACATGGCCAATGTTTAAACCTTAAAATGTTACCAGGAAAAGACATATAGCTATCAACCCACCTCAAAATAATGCCCCTCATTTTTAACACATTTACCTCATCATTTGTGCCACATTTTGAAGTCATTGTAAAAGTCCTCTTTTTTATCTTTAGTTGCCCTGTGTGGCTGTCGTGATGTTTTGAGTCAATGCAAGTTCTTTACCTTTCATGGTCATTTTGACTTTGGGGAACACCCAAAAGTTTCATGGTACCAGATCTGGTAATTAAGGTGGGTGAGGACACACTAATGTTTTTATGAATCTGCCTTT
>RJWT010002063.1:21515-43191 GCA_004365215.1 Cuniculus paca
AGGCAATACAGTTAAGTGAGTAGTGTGTTCAGGATTCAGCCATACCTCCATGACTTCCAAAGTTGTATTGCTTCCTCTATATTACAGGTCACATAGATAAGTTGCCAGTAATTTCTTGGAACACAAGAAATGTAATTCCTTATAAACTTGAGATACTTATTATTACAAGAAGTCTGTGGTTTGGCTGTGACTCTCCACCAAGGATTCTGTGGTAGAAATTTAGTCCCCAGTGTGTGATTTTAAGAGGTCGTAGAACCTTTGAAAAGTGAGGCCTAGCAGGAGGTCACTGTGGACAATGAACATATTAGGAATTAATGTAGTTCTTTGGGGACTCTGGGTAGGTTTTGCAACAGTGCTGCCATCAAAGATTAAAACTGGCCCATCCTCAGTCTTGCTGCCCTTTGTGCCAACACACGATTGCTCCTTCTTGTACCAGTACCCATGGTGTGGTGTGCCACTATGTGATGAAGGCAGGGGGCTCCTCCAAGGGGACAGTAAGATGCTGTTTGTATATTCTGCTTCCAAACTCAATATAAACTCTTACTTAAAGGTACCCAGCATCAAATATATAGCTATAGTAACAGAAAACTGATGAATAGAAGTAAGACATGTTTCAGATTTATCGGCCCAGTGTTACATTTGAAAAATCATGAAACCTAGACTTATGAGGAGAACACAGGCAATGTTTTTTTGAAAAAAAAATATTTACTTTTATTCTTTTTTAAGGAGCTGCTCATCCCAGTGACTTTTTTAAAAATCATAATTGAAAGTAAGAATTAATAATTTAAGTTAGAGAAAAATTGGAATGACTAGACATTAAAAGACTCACCTAGTTTTGTCCCATTAGAAACACAAAGCATGAGAAGAAACCAAAAATACATAATTTTTTTCTAGTTTATCGATCAAGTCACATGTCAACAATATGAATAGTATTTTGAAAGTAAACAAAATGATCTAAATAGTCATTGGTGCAATACAATAATTGCCCCTTACCCCATTTGTATTTTGTTTAATCTTTTCTCAATATGTTGCTGTGGAAGCTTAATATTTGAAGTATTTTTAGGAGCAGATACTGATAAGAACACAAGATCATAATAAGTATGACTTGATGAAAAGATACCACAATTCAGCCTAAGCTCCCAAGCGAACAATGCAGTCTATCTTTATTTGATAAAGAATTATTCACACAGATGGAAACTTCTGGTTATAGCTCAAAATGGAAGAAATAAATATTCAATATAAGAAAGACATATGCAATCAGATCTTAAATATATGAAATAGGCTGAAAGATTGGGGAGAAAATAACATTGATGGGGGAAGGATGAAAATTTCCAGATTGTAGAGAGATAGTGTGTGTGTGTGTATGAATTTTAACTTTTCTCAATGAAAAAGGGACATTCTGTACACTAATATTCATAAAATGTGTTTATGTTTAGAATTTACTAATTTTAAAGTTCTGTAGTATGATGTATATATTATTTCCTTCTTTATTTCTGACCAGAATACTAAAATGACTCTCATGGGAGTTCTGGAGTTGAGGTTGTCATCCAGTGACTTTGATTCAAGGCTCTGAGACTTCAGAGTCTGTACTGCTAGGAGAGCACTGAGAAGTAGCTGGTCACATATACGTTTATGACTCAAAGAGTGATATTTGCATGTGGAAGACCACACAAATTGTAAATTTTGGTGCTGCAGTTAAACTGAGACTTAGTACCAAAGGTCAAACTTTAACATGCTGCCTTTCCTTGACTTTCTGATGAAGCAGCATCTCTATGACACAGTGGCAAAATCAAGAAGCATGAGGAGAGTCAAGCACATTCATTTCTATAAGCAAAAAAGAGGAAAACCAAAGAATGTAAGAAAACCAATTCAGTCGAACAGCTAATCTCTAAGGACATATTCAGTAAAGAGAACTTTGCTTAGTGCCTCAGTAAACGTCTTTCAAAAGAGAAAAGAGAATTTCCTGGTCTGGCAGTAATCCTACATGATTACATAATGGCTGGAGAATTCCAGATGTGAATTTAAAGACCTTGAGAAAGGCTCTTCATAGTACTCAGTGCTAAGATAAGTGTAACTTCCTTGAATAGAATATCATAGCTGGAATCAGAAAGCTACTCTTATGTACACAATCATTCATTTCTTCAATAAACACTTGAACTTTACCTATGTATCAAATACTGTCTGGGAGTTGATAGTACAACATTAAATTTTAAGCAATATTAAGCTTAAACTAGAGTGAGTACAGGAAACATATAGTATATAAGGCAGCAAGAAATTTTTTAAAGAAAAATAAGTAGGGTGTGGGGAATGAGTGTTTTGTTAAAATCAGCTTTATGGGAGATGACACTTGGCCAGACATCAGAATGAAGGGAGGCACCAGTCCTTGGGGCCAAGTGTGTGGGGAGCCAGTGAAGCTGCTAAGACAGAAGGAGGAGTGAAGAGAGGAATGAGAGGAAGGATGCAGAGGTGGCAAGGACTATAGCTGTGAGTCCTTATGGGCCATGAGTAAGGAGTTGATTTTGAATGTGAGGCCTTGAAACATTTAGAATAGAACTATGACGTGATCTGAGTTAAGTTTTGGGAATTTGGTGCAGCAGGGACACCAGTCAGGCAGCTGTTTGTCTGCCAAGGTGAAGACTGACTGGTGCATAGATCAGATTGGAAGGGGTAGGAATGACAGAGGTTTGAGATAAAAGTTGCTGGAGATGAGAAAGCTTATAACTTAGATAATCAACAAATTTTCTCTCTAGATTCAAGCTTCATGAGAAAGAAAATCATAATCTGAGATTATGTCTGAGTTTATTGTGAATGATTACATTGATCTCATACACTTACTACTAGAACATTATTTCCTAGAGGTGAACATGATGAGTCAAGAAATAATCAAGCAAGTGATTTTTGTGAGCATGAAAATGAATAAGGGAGCTAAAGGAAGTAGATGTTGATGAGTACTGGAAAATAGCCCCACCCAGGCTTTTCATAGTAAGGATGAGCCTCGCAGCAAACTCTGAAGAATCTGAAGTTCAGTGGTCACAATTCTTTCCCTCAGCCTCGCGCCAGGGCATTTCATCTCTGAGATGGGCCAACTGACTGGACACTCTGATCCTTCTTTCCATGTCGTGGCTCTCCTATTTTTTTTTTTCTTTTTGCTACACTCACAAGGTTAACAATCTCCTATTTTTATTGTTATTTGATTACATTATAATTGTGTAGCATGACCCAAAGTTTAGCCATTATTGGGTGTTCCAAAGAATATAAACATTATTTTTTCATAGAACAGATTGCTCAGAAACCCTAGGATCTACACAGAGGCCCATCTGCCTGAATGCCCCTGTTGCATTTGCTGTCTCCCTTCCAGGGCATCCATACAGTACAGAAAAAGGAGCAACAGCATGCAGCTTCTATTCCCCACAGTCTCCCTGGAGTTTCTCTGCTATCTTCCCACTCCAGCTTCTCCTTTATCCAAGGTTCCTTGAGAGAGTTAGCCAGCAGCCTTAATTTTTCTGAACTCCCTCCACTTGTCCCCTGTGATCTCTGTATTCACCTTTCTTTAGGCTCTGGCGGCAGGAGAGATTCATACAACAAAGCCTGATTGCTGATAAAAATGGGCACAGCCAAGGAGCCAAGATCGTGCTCATTGCTTATCCTTGCTCTGCCCATTTGTTTGTGGTTGATCTTAGGGTTTTATTCACAGTAGTCAATCTATTTTCCTATTGCCAAAATTCTTAAGGGATACACATAGTCTCCAAGGATATTTAAAAAATACAAACAAAGCACTACAGGCATATAAAAGAGGAATAAATGCATAATTAATATTTTAGAAGATATTGCTAAGAGATTTACACAGAATTTTCCAAATTAAAACTCACAACTAAGTGCAATCTCTCCCCTGAAAATCAAATTTCAAACTCACAGATCAATGTAGTTATCTGTTTACTGATGTTTCACAGATAGTTTCCAAATTTTTATCTTCTCTGTACAGTTTCCACTTTCCTCATTTCTCATTTTGGTAAATGTTATCAACATCCAACCAAATTCTAAGGTCAGAAAGTTTGTAATCACCCTGTACAACTTTATTTTACTCATTCTACCATCTGGGAAAATACCGATTATTAAAGTTTCCACAACTATAAAATATTTTTTTCCTTTTTGTTTTCTTTCCTCTCTTGGCTTTGTAACTGGCTTAGGTTAGACATTCATAATTGCTCACTTCAACAACTCAAGGGTCTTAAATAGCCTCTTTTATTTCATATTTATTTCTAAAACAGACTCAGCCAAGCCATGTTCTCACATGAAATTCCTTACTGCCTTTCTGATTCTTCCTTAATAAAGTCATCCTCCTTAGCATGGCTTGGTTTGCAACCTTACTTCTGTGCATGCTGGCATTTCCCACTCTGTCCTTTCTCTTATAGTCGCCTTTGGCTTAAAATGCAGTCTTTGTCTATCTCTGTCTGTCTGTCTGTCTGCTGTCAAACCTTATCCAAGAATAAAGATTTTCTAATGTCCCAATTAAAATCAATCCTTCTTCCTTTGAATCCCTACAAGACTACACATCGTAGGAAGCTTTCTTCTTTCTTGCCTGTAGCTATCTAGTGATATTTATATTCTTACCTCTTGTACCCATAAAACTCAGTAGCTCTTAGAGGCACATACGAAGTATTGAGAGCCCATGTTTGAAGGGAAAAAAGAGGGAGAGAATGAAGAAATGAGAAAATGTACAAAATGATGGGAACATGGGAGTGGTAAATAGAGAGAGTCAGATGTAAATGAAGGAAAAAAGAGAGGAAAGTGAAGGAAGAGGAAAGCCAGGCAAATTTAACTATGTTAGTTAATATATTTATGTCAAGATTGCTATGTCCAGGTTATCAGATGCTTAGGCATTTGTTCCAAGGGGGAGGTGAGGTAAACACTGGCTCTCCAAATCATGTTGGGATGGAATTGCATTTTGGACATTCTGGGCTCCCATCTCTGGTTTTCTCACATAAATCAAGCCTTTCAGCACACGCTCTGCGAAACTGAAGTGAGAAAGAGGCTGAACTAAATGTGTTTTGTTCTATTACTGTTATTTTCAAGAGAGATGAGTTAAAATACCTGCTATCCACATCCAAACCAGTTATTAGCCCTGGTGTCTTTCAGAAAGATTGTCTGACCTCCCAGAGAGCTATCTGGGTGCCCAGCACATAGTCAGATAGAGAAGACTCTGCCTGACCCTTGGATTGAGGGCCACAAGATGCAAGCCTAGAGTAATTCAGAATCCAGGCTCCACCTGGCATGGATTTAAATGGAAGCTTCTAAAGTCAGAGGCTATGGTGTCTAGTGACAAGAAGGAAAATGAAATACGTGAACCAAGAAAGATAAGGTTTATTTATTTGATTCATGGAAATCAAATATTACTTAGTGTTATTGAAGCTGCTTTTGTGCTACACCTGCCTGACTCTCTTGCTTTATTTCCACCTTCTCAATAGGTATTTTTTCAGTTAATTTAAATGGAATAATAATTACGGCACTGATGACAGTATCCCCAACAACAACTATAGCAACCCTGTTAGTAATGGGCACCCATACCTGTCAGTGGTTGAGCACTAAACACCGTATATTATATAGAATACTGAATATAATACTCAAAATAAATGTTCAAGGTGTGAATCATGAAGTCCGTTTCATAACAGAAGCACATGTGAAGGGTGAAGTAACTTAGCCAAGTTCACACAGCCAGAAACACAGTTGGATTCATACTTCTAATGACTTCATTGCTCTAGAATTAGTTTCTAACTCTCTCCCAGTTTTTCTCAGGATCATCCCTGCAGACCTTGCTGCTCTCGTCTCCAACTACTTCCCTCCTTGACCACTGAGCTCTGACTACACCAATCAACACTACTAGAGTTTTCAGTCATGCCTTACTCATAAGTGCATTCCTTGGAAAAAGTGTATTACAGGTTCCTATGGTAGAATATACATTCTCATTTCTTTACATTGCTGGATCCTTCTGTTTGGAATCCAAATCAAACCTCACCTTCTTGAGGAAGCCTTTCTGAGAACTCAGTCTAAAATAGTTCAGGACACTCTGCCACATCTCTCTTCCAATGTAAAGGACAGCTGATTTGATCAGCTCCTGATATTTGCAATCATATTTCAAAACATACATAGAGGACCAAGAATTTGGTATATCACTTGTTAGGCAAATGGCAAAGTCATTATTTCCATTTGGGTTGATGAGGAGAATGAGGCTAAAGGAAGTTTTTGGCAAGAATTGTAGAAAATTAACAAGCACAGATATATTGCCTTGGGTGCTCAACAGTGCTGGGGATTTCCACATCATTGTTACATACAAACTGTTATCACTAGTACAAGGACTCAGATCAGGGTTTTAGATTTCAGTGAAGTAAACATTTCACCTTACATTCTTCCAGTAACCATAATGTCATACTTAAAATTTGTGTTTGTCAAATATCAAGTGTTTTAGTTGACTAGTCACCAGGAAATGGAGAAAATTTGGCAATTAAACATATGTATGATGTAGATGAATCAAAGTTTGGGTTGAGAATGACGGAGCTGCAGAAAGAAAAAGGCTCAATTTATTTGAGTTGTGTTGTTAGTTTCTCAGACAGCACTCAGTTGATTTGATTTTAATTAAGCTTTCCTTAAGCCTAAGTGTTTTGGGAAGCTAAGTAAGTGTGGGTTCCAGGTGGGATTATGCCAAGAATTCCCAGATCTAATTTTCAAAATTCTTCTTCATAGCAAACATTCGTTACACACGGTGTGTTGACAAATGACCTGTATCTGGCTGAGGAGTATTGGTTGCATATTTGTGTTTGGCATTGATGGAAGAGTCTATGCTATGAGGAATGCTCAACTATCACAGGACACTGGGTCAGGAAAGCAGTCTCATATGAAGAAGAGAGGACTAAACAGGCTTTTAGCAGACTTTAGCATTGATACTAACAACCTGTGTGAATTTGGGAACTCTAGGACAATTTTCTGAGTTTTACTTTTGTCTCTTGTCATGTGAACTGAGTAGACCATACTATGAACAGACAGTCCTGAGTTTAAAAGACAGCTACACTTTCTGCTTTTTATTTAAAATAGGTAACACATTTTATGCATTTTTTAAAGAAAGGTAAAATAACAGTAATATTTGTTGTGAATGTACCATTCTTCCTCCTGTCTAAGATCATTCCATCTTTGTATATTTTGATATTTTCTACCTATCACTACTTGCTCTTTTGGAAAGCATTTACAGACTGCCTGAAGTTGCTGAGATGGTCTTCTTTGTCCTCAGATTCTTCTTTTAATTTCTCACTCTTGTCTGGCAATTGAGACCAGGAACTGTGTATTTTGTCATTTCTCTAACTGTAATACACTATATAGAATTATCTATATAGTGCATGGATAAAAAATACTTTTGAATTAATGAATGAAACATAAGGACAATAAGAAATGAAAATAGTGCCTTATATTGCTATAACACTTTAAATTTCACACTTTGCTAAATTTGTGCTTTGTTTATTTAAGGGAGTTGGTAGGGAAGATAAGGAGACAGAATGTCTAAGATATTGTTAGTTATGCTTTATCATATCCCAGATCATCAAAGGCACTCAACAACTTTAGTCATCTGGGAATCCACTCTCCTATAGATACAACACTAGATCACAGGCCATCCACAGAAATTCTCTTTTTTATTGGCCTTCACAAGCATGTACAATGTACTTAACTGCAAAGTAGGATGTCACCTGTCTCACAAGGGAAGAATAAAGGCAGCCCTGGGAAAGCTTTAAACCTGGCTGTGCAGACCTGGGAAGATCAAAGCCTGTCTAGAATTAGGATGTAAGGCGTTGTTTGAAAACTTAAGCAACTGCTCAAAACAGGAATGCGAGGGGTATTACCAGGCATTATGCATGGCCAAGAGCCCAGTATGTGCTATGGACACACGAGTGATCCTTCTTCTCCTTTACAAATGCTTCCAAAAATAGTTGATGCAAGGACATGCACGTAGAGGGCATCTGCAGTGTTCTGCAAACCAAGAGTCCAAAAATGAGAAAGACTAAAAATAGGTTCTTTTGAAAAAGAATTTCCCTTTTCATAAGATGTTGTAGGCAAGGGAATCAAAGTGAGAAGTTGTTTAAATAAAAACAGAAAAATCAAATATTGATCTGATTCTACAAGTGAAATAATCGTATTTATTCCTTTAAATAATGTATTATAGTTACTGACTTATCTGTGATTTACCAGGTACTGGGCTGTCTGATCATTCATTTGGCCAGTCATTTATTTTTTGTCTCTTAGTTTAGCCCATATTGTGAAATAAGTGTTATAAGCAGAGCTTTGGGTAGGAAAGGGGATTTCTCTCTGGCAAAAACACACTGTACTGGAGAGGAGGTTAGATAAACTATGATTTAATAAGCACATATTAAATGTTCTGTGTTGCACTAAGCATTTCATGCAAAGTATTTTATTTAAAAAAATCACAGTAAGTCTGTGAGGCAAAGTTTATTACACCATTCTTAGAAACAAGGAAATGGGGACTTAGTTGAAAAATAAGTTGAATAACTCACTAATGGTTGGTTCATGGCCAAACAAGGCTGGGTATCTGGGTCCTTCAGACTTGAAGGCTTTACACTCAGCCATTAAGCTAAGCATCACACTAAATTTCACATCGTGATTCTGATTATCTAATAAAGGACCCATGATTCTACTTTTCTCCCTTCTCTCCTTTCCTTCTTTCCTTCCTTCCTTCCATCTTTTTTCTCCTCTTAGTAGATGAGGAAAAGATAAGCTGGAAAAAGTCAGGCAATTTTTATGAAAATGGCAAAAGTCTGTTTACTATGTTTGAAGCTATAGAATGTATTAAACTACAAAAGAAAGTACCAGGCTGCTTCAGTGATTAATGTATGATTCTCCTTGAAAAGACTTCTTTAACATTTGTTTAGCATTTTATATTGTTGTAAACACCTCAACAGAAGTAGTTTAGTTTATTTGGTTTGCAATATTGGAGATATGCAGAGAAATAATTAGGCCTGGGTTGGTAATGTGGCCAGTGCCACAAAAATCATATGCGGCAGACCTAAACTATGAACGCACACATGTGCTGGTGCTTAATCTCGTATCTTTGTGTTCATCAAAAGTTCAGTGGCTTGGGAATGACCATACATTCTTACCAATCAGGGATAGTGTCTCTAAATGTAAAAACCATCCCTGGGGGGAGTAAAAAACTACAATTTCGCTATTATCCATGCAGATATAACTTATGAAACAGTTTTCTGCCTTTAGGAAGGGTGGTGAGAAGGTGACACTCTGAAGACATAAGGCCCTAGCTCCAGGAAGCACTTCTTAGTTACTTCCCAGTGAATCTGTGAGCCAAGAAGGAGTTTCTATGTGAAAATGGTTTTATTTTCATAGCCATTGGTTCACTTTAGTAGACAGTACAAGCTTGTTAAGAAGGGATTAACCTGATTTTAAACCCTGCAACTTATTTCAATTAGTTCAGGAAAACTCTGCGTGTGTGTGTGTGTGTGTGTGTGTGTGTGCGCTATAGACCTACAAGAAAACAGGCAAAGGCAGAGTGAAAACAGAGGTATATTTAAAACAAATATATCAATATGTTAACAACTGGTGAAGTACAAAGTTTTGTAGACTTGCACTCTTCAAACTACAAAGCAAGAAACAAACACCTACAACTGTGAACAAAATGAAACTACTTGAGGCTAAACAATGTAGTCAGTGAGGCTGAGTCACTCTAACATGGGCAATTAGAAGCTGAAGGGGCTGCCCTTGATTCTCCTAGCCTGCTGAACCCACCTGGCCATCACATCTCTAAAGCAATGCCCTCTAAGAACTGAACGAGCAATGCCATTTCTTTTTCATAGTCTACCTACTCCTCCAACGCCTGCTGTCCAAAACAGCCCTATGCAGGGATCTCATCTATGCACACACATTCCCAATTCTTCATTTTCTCAATGTTCTGAACCATACAGGTATAACCTTGAAGCTCATTTTATCTGAATCCAAATCCCATTACCCATCAGTAAATCACACATTCTGATAAGGACACCATGGCCATAATTTCATCCTATGGCTGTTTTTTTTGTTTTTAAATGTCTAGTGGCAGATATCAAAAAGATTCAGGCATTGCCTTTAGAGTTTGAAAAATCTAGAAGGAGAATTATGTGTTTTGAGAATGAAGTCAGTGAGTTTTCTGTGCTTGACTTAGGGGATCCCTGATGCTATGCCTGATTACTAGAGATGAAATCTGAGACAAAAGTCTGGAGGTACACAGGAAAACTATGTAAGTTTGGTTGAACTGGTTGTCAATCACAACAAAGAACAGGGTAGAGTAAGTGAGGAGCACAAGAACTCAGGATCACCATGCCTCCACAGAAGAATGCAGACAAGGCAGTGGAAATGTGGCTAAAACTAGTTTCCTGAAATATAGAAATCACCTTAAATGAAGCAGTCAACTCCATTAGCAAAGACTATTTTGTCTGCAATTCTCCCTTCCCTGTTTTACTCCATTATGAGGCAATGGAACACAGAGCAATACAGAGCAGGGAACAGCTAATTTATCTAAATGTTAATGACAATAATTACCAGCCTGAAGAGAGATAATCTTTTAGTTCAACTGAAATATTTCATAAACATCACTGGGAGGATTTGTGTGGGGTTAGCAGTTCTTTTAGCAAAGAGAGACCTTTATCACAAGCAGCATGACTAGAAGAGGACTAACAGTGGGAGGGCAGATGGCGACACAGTAGCATGGTTTCGCATAAGTACAGTGGCAAGGGAGAGTAGAAGGCTGTATTTTGAAGGTCAGATGACAAAATATAAAAATTGAGACTGAGTAAATTACAGGTATTACAATGAGTCCAGACAAAGACCTTGACTTTCATTGAGTCATCTCATATTTGTCATGCAAGGCTCATTCAGATAATAAACTATCATTTTATTTGCGATGCTTTTATAGGTAGGAAAAGATAGAAGCTCAAAGAAGAAAAATTATGGGAAACATAGGCATTAAGATCGAAGTACCAGTTAGCCCGCCTAGGATAAGAAAGGACCCAGAGATTTGGTGAGAAAAAACCTTTTCAGGAGGTCCCTAAGATGAACATTCTCAAAATAGGCTATGCAAGCTATCAGCATTGGCATTCCCTGGGAGCTCATTAAAAATGGATGTTCTCAGGCCCTGTACCCAGACCTCCTGAATCAGAAACTCAGAGAATGAGGCTCAGCCATCTATGTTTAACAAACGCTGCAGCTGATTTTGAGAATCATGGGTTGGATTCCAGTTCTCTCAAGTTCCTGGAAGGGATGAAAAATAAAAGTCTCAGTGTCCTAGTGTGTCTTTTGTGTAGGTGTCTGAAGCCCCACTGGTCTCGAAGTAAATTTGTTGTCTACCACCATGCGCCCTCTTATGTCTGCTGTTTATTCCATGAAATGTAGCCACCAATCATCCAGTTTCACTGATGGATTCTTATTGGTATACAAAACCCGTTTTTCTGTTCCTAAAGCCCGTAAGATACCAGATTTCAGCAAATGAATTACTGAAAAGTTTTGTCACCCCTTTTCTCTTTTCTCATGTCTGACAGCAGCACCCATTTCCCAAAGCATCCTCTCCAGTGAAGGTTCTATGACATTTTACTTCATCTTCTTGTTTCCAGAAGGCTCCACTCTATGCACGCTCCACTCTCTAATCAGACTGACATTTATCAAGGCAAAATTTATCACACCAATTCCTTGCTTAAACCCTACAATTCTAAAGTATACCCTTCAGTGATGTTCCATAGAATTCAAGTAGATGTTGAGAAAAAGGGGATGGGGAAGAAATGTTTGTATGTCTACAGATTTTGAAAAATGTTAGATTACAACAAAGTTAAAGAACTTCCTGTTTTTTCAGTAGCCTCAGTAAGCCAAGGCGGATCTTTGATAAAATAAGTCAAACGTATTTGTCTTTGGAACCTTTTCTAAAAGAGCACCTATAAGAATTGGAAATTAGAGGACTTCTGGGAAGATGGCAGAACAGTAAGCAGGAGAGTAAATAGCCTCTCTGATAGATACAGTCCAGATGCTGGAATATAGCATCATGGGGAAGACAAGAAGGAATGAAGTGGGTCCCCTGGACCTCAGAAGAACCTAAAATATGAATTGAAGGCCACAGAGAGAGTAAAAGGAAAAGCTTAAATAAAGAAAAGGTATTAGCTGGTGACGCCTTAGCCTGGAGCAGGACTCATCATGGGAGAGGAGTTGTTGGAACCTGGGGACACACGGTCACAGTAAGGTGGCTGCTGACAACCCCAGAGACTTATGCAAAGAGATACAGCTTTGGAAGAGAGCAGCAGACTCTGAGGACTACACTGGCTGGCAGTGAGTACAGAGGACTCAGTCCTCCCACAGGAGAGAATGATTGGCTGGGGACCATTTTGGAGTTGGGCAGGATAAGCTTCCTCCAGCAGCTCCTAGTTGGGTGCAGACCCATGGAAATTGCTTGGACTGGGTCCGGCCCCCATGCACATTCCAGAGGCCATCCTATAGGTTCCCTGCCAGCTCAGGTCTACAGGCCCTGGCCAGCTCTGCCTCTCTGCACACTCCAAGAGCCATTGTGGGCTGGTACCCAGCTCAGACCAGAAGTAGGGGTGGCACCACCCCTGTGCACACTCCACCCACTATAGGGGAGCCAGCCCAGGCTGGGAAAAGTCAACAGACAGCCTTGACTCACGTGCCCAAAGATCAGCATCAGATACCCACAGCCATCACTGGCTAGAAAAACCAAACAGTCTTGCTTCAGTGAAACTGTAGCCAATGCAGGAACTGCCTGGAACCCCACTACCCACATGTCTAGAAAAACCCAGGAATATGTCAAGAGGAAGAAGAAAAAGGCAGTCTCTGGCATCCAACACAAGCAGCACAAGTCCAGGAGATGTAAACACAGAAGAGATTGGTAGATCCACACCTGAAATGTCTGAAGTGATGTCAACTGAAGTAAAGAAACAACTTAGTGAGGCTATAAAAGAAATTAGAACAAATACTATCTCATGTAAAAGAAGAACATAATGAATTGCTAAGAACCTCTAAAGAAGACATAGATAAAAAAACAGAGGAGCATAGGAAAATGAGGGAAACCATGAATGAACAATATAAGAGAGATTTAGAATGCATGAAATAGATTCAAAGAGATATCCAGGAAATTAAAAACTCCATTGAAAGCTAGCAAAACCATTTGAAAGAAACTGAAGATAGACTTTCAAACCTTGAAGACAGGTTTGCAGCTTCTGATTGCAAAAGATCTCTTAAAAATAACAAAGAACTAGGAAGTAACAATTCAATGGCTGCAAGACAATGCAAAGAAACATAAGAATAAAAGATGTGAGTGAAAAAGCATGGGTAAAGACAAATGACCTCAAGAGTCTATTTACAGAAATAGTTTCAGAGAACTTCTCAAGCTTAGGAAAAGGAAGTGACATTCAAGTAAGTGAGGCATATAGAACTCCAGTTAGCCATAACCAAAATAAACCTACACTGAGACATATAATAATCTAGATCCTAGAAATTCAACACAAGAACAAAATATTAAAAGCTATTAGAGAAAAGAAACAGATCACCTATAAAGGAAAACCCATTAGAATCATGGCAGACTTCTCAACACAAACCATCAAGTCAAGAAGAGGCTGGAGTGACATATTGCAAGTCCTGAAAGAAAATAACTTCCAACCCAGACTGAAGTACCCTGCAAAACTTTCTTTCAAAATTAATGGAGAAACAAGATACTTCCATGACAAAGAACAACTGAAGGAATTCATGATCACCAAACCAACCCTACAAGGAATACTAAAGGACATTATAAAAAAGGATAAAAATGACCATGGTCTTAGGAACAGTGGCTGAGGGGGACCATCATGCAGGGGCAGACAATTGAATGGAGCGGAAAAATAGGGAGCCAATGGCAGGAAAATAGCATGGCAGGGACAAAGCAGTGCAAGAGGGCCATAACCATTAATGTAGATGGCCTCAATTCAAGAATAGAAAGAAACATAGGCAGAGTGGATCAGGAGACAGGATTCATCAATATGCTTTATACAAGAAACACATTTAACTAGAAAGAAAATTCATAGACTGAAAGTCAAAGGAGAGAAAACAATGCCCTATGTGACAGGGAGCCAGAAAAAAAGTAGGAGTAGCTTGCCCATCAACTGTAGAATGGATAAGAAAGACATGGCATTTTATACAATAGAAACTTCCTCAGGTATAAAAGAAGATAACCTAAGGCTCTTGTAGGTAAATGGATACAACTTGAGAGCATGCTCATGGATGAAATGGTTCAGAGTCACATGGGTGAATTTCGTGTTGTCACCCTAGTATAACAAACTAAAGAAGTCAGTGGGATCCAAAATGCAGAATACATATTGTGAAAGTCAAAGGGGAGGCATTATCTAACAAGGAAAGGCAGTGGCCATTGTTAATTATCATGATTTGAAACTCATATTGTCTTCATTGTTTTGTTTAGTTTGGTTTTATTCTGTTTTGTTTGATTTTATTATAATCGACGGCATGGACAGCTATTTCAAAGATAAAATATATAATTGCAGTCATCGTGGATTTCCAATTATCTTGTTTTGAAATCCCATATTGCTTTCATTGTTTCATTTTGATTAATTTTTACTCTATTCTGTGTTGTTTGATTTTATTATCTCTGAAAGTATATGCTACTACTCTGAGGATAACAAGAAGCATTATGGTAGTCATTGTTGTTTTACTATTATTTTGAAATTCTGTATTGCTTTCAGTGTTTTTTTTTTGTTTTGTTTTCTGCTTTTATTCTGTTCTATTTTGTTTGATTTTATTTATGCCTGATGGTATGGGCAGTTATTTTAAAGATAATAAGTAGCATTATGGTAGCCATTATTGTTTCCCTTTACCTTGTTTTGAAGTCATGTACCATGTTTCTTGTTTTGTTGTGATTAACTTTATTCTGTTTTATTTTGTTTGGTTATACTCTCTTCAAAATAAAAAAAGAGAAGAATTAGAAATTAGCAATGGGCGTAGGCATGAAAGACATATCTCTATAATTTCACACAATAGCAATTTGGACTTCTCCTTGCTCCTTTGCCTAACCCTGCAGCTGCCTCTACCCACATCAGTGCCCACACAGTATTGTTGAAAACATCATCTACTATTACCCTTTTCTTCTGCTTTCTTGTTGCTTGAAATATTCTTTCCTGCATCATGTATTTTGAAATTCTTCCCTTAAAAGACTGAGCCTAAAAGCCCACTTCTTTTGAATGCAAAGCTGAAGTTTTAGCTCTGTCTCTTAGGCTCAAAGTTCTCTGCATGTCTTCCCTAGAGGGCTCTCACACTATAGGAAAGTTAGTTGTAGACCAGTTCACTTAATTTGCTTCTAAAATAAGGCTGGAATCATCTTGAGTCTGAGGAATAAATATCTGTCTATTTATCTACCTATCTATGTAACTACAATAATGGATATACATGGCTCACAAAATAAACATAAAAAATGGTATGTGTTAATCTAGAAAAAATTTTTATATTAAAAATTCAATATATGGTAGAATTATACATAAATGCAATAGCATGAGGAAATATTATAGCTTGAGGAAATATTTTGGCTTTTATACAGTTCAGATGCATCACTTACTTATTTTTTAAACTTCTGATTGTGTTAGTCCACTGTTCATTTAGTAAGATGCTTCTATACACTCTTATGGACAGGAATAATAAATAACTCACTCATGTTTGTGTCCTTAGTGCTCATCACTGGGTCTAGGACTAATAAATATTCACATAATGTTGTTCTCTGGTCCTCCAGGTTTAATTAGACTTTAAGCTAGATTTACAAACCACCTCTTCTAGAATCTTTTTTAATCACAGTATAAATATGCTGGGTAAACATTACTCATTACTCTTATTAATTTATGATTATTTTTACCTTTGAAACTTGATAAACAAGTTCTTCCATGATAAGAAGATATCGGTAAAGACTTTTCTGTGGATGGGGTGCTTGTGTCCCACCCACTGTGTTTATATGTTGAAGCCCGAATCCTGAATGTAATGGTGCTTGGTGATCCGCCTTTGGGGAGATAATTAGGTCTAGAAGAAGTGAGAGTGGATTGTCCATGATGAGATTAATGCCTTTAGAAAAATAAGATAAGGTCTTTCCCACTCTTCCTCTGCATGTACCATGGAAAAGACATGCTGAGAACATCATAAGGAAGACAGCCTTCACCGAGCGTCTATGCCAGGAGCCTTACTTCAGACTTGTAATACCCTGAAACTGTGAGAAATGAATGTGGGTAGTTAAACCTGGCCAGTCTATGGCAACTTGTTATAGCAACTCAAATGGACTGACACATAATTCAATGTGCATATGCATTAGAACTAAGTAATCAGAACACATACAAACTACCACTTTGGCATTAAATCATATCAACTTTTCATTAAGGTTACCCTGCAGTGCTACCAAATAGCTGAACATATAGTATCCAGTGTTTAAAGCCTGGGACATAGAGAAAAGAGAAATGGAATTAGTAAGTACCATACACTTGTTTAATAGTGCTGTATGTATAAAACTACATCAAAAATTTTTATAATCCCATGTAAACTGTAAATGAAATTAAAATTGGGACTTTTTTCCTCGCTCTTTTTTCTGGCTCTCATGGTTTGAGCCATATTGTGATTTATAATGACCCATCAAACATTATGCCTGAAGCCTTGTGAAGGAACAACAGTGACTCCCTTTTAAAATGAGTTGAATTGAGATGCCTGAAATGAATGTGTTACTAACTTATTCTTACACCTGTATTATTTACAAAAACAGCCTGAAAGCTAACTCAAAGTATAATTCAACTTCTACTCATCTTCCAGTGCCTTGCTAAAATTATGTTACTACTCCAAAGCTTTCCCTTATGTTCAAAATTGTGATCAATCTCTTCTTGCCTTATTCTACTATTGAATTTTTTTAACTTATCTTAAGCATAGAACACAGCACTTTTTCATTATTGTTGCCGATTTTGCTGATTATTGTATGTGCCTTGCACTCATCGGTGTGGCCCATGTCACCCAGTGACAAGCCAGTGGCATGTTCTTTATCTGCGCTAGGAACTGCTCATTTTCTCCTGTGACTTCACTAATGCTCAGGGCACTCTCATATGCATACTCTCTTCACCTGCTTCTAAGATCCAGAGTCTGAGACATTTTCTATGCCATACCTCAGAGAGGTGTAGCAAATCTGAGATCCATTTGCCCACAGGGCAAGGGCAGCTAGTCTAGTACCAACAATTCTATTGACTTTCACTACTTTCCTCTTTTCCCTCCCCCTGCACTCCGTCACTATTCTCTGAGTTATGTCATTAAATAAGGTACCTACATGAAAAGCCCTACTCAGGCTCTGCACTTTTGGTGTGGAAGAGATAGGGGCACCTGGTCAACAAGCCTTCATGTCACCCTCCAGTCCATGAACTCCCAGAGGGAAAAAAGGACACTTCCTTCATTTATACATTCCCCAGCTTCTAGAACCAGGCCTGGTATAGATAAAAAGTTCAAATATATTGGCTGAGATCATCAAATAAAACTTGGTAAGTCTTTCAGGGCAAGAATAGCATTTATAACTCAGTCACTTATTCAACAAATATTTATTTGTGTGTTTTCCATATTCAGAACAGTGGTTTTCTGGCTATGCACAGAAGTAGTAAACAAAGCTCCAGCTCTCCTGAAATTTATATCCTAGCAATGGAAGTTAAAAGAAAAAGCACCAACGACTATGCAGTGTATAAAATTTAAAAATAAAATGAATCAGGGAATGGGTTGTCAGTTTAAAGAGAAGGTATCAAAGGATAGTTGGCTAAAAATTATTCCCATTCTGTGAGTTTTGATTTTACTCTGTTGGTGATTTCTTTTGATGTGTAACAACTTTTTATTAAGATGAGATCCCAGTTGTGGATTTTTTGAAGTGCTTTCTGTGTAGTTTGCATTTTGTTCATGAACTCTTTGCCTTCCCGCATGTCTTCAAGATTTCTACCACCTTGTCTTCTAGTAGATTTAGTGTTTCCATTTTAATATTTAGATCTTTGATCCATTTGACTTTAGTGTATGGTGATAGACATGCATCTAATTTTAGTCTTTGGTAAGTGGAAACTCAATTTTCCTACCTAGCACTATTTATTAAAGAGGCTATCTTTTCCTAGTGAACATATTTAGCCCCTTTGTCAAATATAAAAATATAAGGTGGTCGAGTGTCTCTGTAGTTGTGTCTGCATCTTTTAATCTGTTCCACTGATTCTCAGGTCTGGTATTTTTTTTTCAGTACCATACTGATTTTACCATAGTATCTTGGAAGTATAATCTCAAGCCTGGGATTGTGATGTCTCCTGCCTTGCCATTGTTGCCCAGGATTGTCTTTGCTATTCTAGGTCTCTTCTGTTTCCAAATGAATTTTATGAATATTTTCTCTAGATTGGTGAGATATGCTAATGGTATTTTGATCAGGATTACATTAAATCTATCTAACAGTCTTGGGAGTGTGGCCATTTTCACAATGTTGGTTCTTCCTATCCATGAGCAAGGGATATATTTCCATTTTCTGACATCCTCTTTGACCTTTTTCATAGTACTGTAATTTTCAATACATAGATATTTTACAACTTTTGTTAGATTGATTTCTGAGTATTTCATTTTTTTGGAATCTACTGTGAAAGGTGTTATTTCCCTAATTTCTCTCTCAGTGAGTTTCTTGTTTGTGTGCAGGAGTACTGTTGACTTTTTAGTGTTGACTTTGTATTCAGCTAAGCTACTGAGTTTGCTTGTTAACTTTAGTAGTCTTTTGCAGGAGTTTTTGGGGTATTCTATGTAGAATGTCATATCATCTGCAAATAAGGATAATTTAACTTCCTTTCCTATCTTTATTCCTTTTATTTCTCTTTCTTGTCTAATTGCTTTGGGTAATGTTTCCAGAAGTATATTGAATAGGAGTGGTAACAGTGGACATCCTTGTCTTGTTCCTGATCCTAAGAGTGAAAGGACTTATATCTAGAACATATAAAAATTGAAAAAATCAGGCCCCCAAATTCAAAGACCTAATCCTAAAGTGGGCATCTGAGATGAACATGCTCTTCTCAGATAAAGAAATACAAATGGAAAATAAATATATGAAAAAAATATTTAGCACCACTATTCATTTGAGAAATGCAAATTAAAACAACACTGAGATTCCATCTCAGTCCAGAAAGAATGACTATCTTCAAGAAATCAACCAATAACAAATAGTGGCAGGGCTATTGGGGAAAAGGAACACTTCTCTACTGTTTGTGGGAGTGTAGACTGATAAAACCACTCTGGAAATTAGTGTGGAGATTCCTCAGAAAACTAGGACTAGAGGTCCCATTCAAACCATCTATTCCCCTTCCAGATATTTTCCCAGAAGAATTTAAAACATCAAACCACAGTGATATACGTGCACTCATATTGATGGAAGCCCAATTTGTAATAGCTAAATCTTGGAAACAACCCAAATGCCCATCAACTGTGTAATGGATAAAAAAGATGTAGTATTGGGCCATGCATGGGCCACCAAGCCAGGCCTCAGATTTACATTTTGAGGGATTATTCAGTAAACGTTGCAAACAAAAGGAGGGGATGTAGAAAGCAGGAAGACAGGTTAAGAGTTTATTTCAATGATCAAGGCAAAAGATTACATGGTCTTGGTTGAGAGATGAAGAGGTAAAATTGGTGAGAGGTGAACATATTTTATAGAGAAAAATAACAGGATAAACTAATGAACAGGATGTAGAGTATGAGACAGATAATTATCTAGAACAACTTCAAAACAATTTTTTTTGCATGAACTTCTAGAAAGGTAGACTTGAAATTTTCTAAGACAGATTTTGAAATTTTCTGGCATAAGACAGATTTTGAAGTGGTAGGAACAAGAAGTTCAATGGCAGGACTCTTACATGTGAGGTACCTATCAGGTAGCCAATAGTAAAAGTAGTGATGCCAGATGAGTATTTGGATGCCTAAGCCTGGAGTACAGGTGAGAGACCTGACTGAGAGATGTGAAACCATATAGTGCAATTGTTAATATTTGAACCCATGTACCTGGATGGAATCAGCTAGACTCATCATGGTTAGAAACTAGAATGTGAGAAATGAGCTCCCACTTTGAGAGGTCTAGGGAACAATGCCGAGTCAGCGAAAAGCAGAGCAGAGAGTAGTTTCCCAGAAGCGCAGGAAATATTTCAGGGGGGAGAGAGTAATGACCTGTGTCAAATGCTGTTGATAGACCAAATAAAGTGAGGACCAAGGTTTGGTCCTTGGATTTATCATCATTGCGGTTATCGGCAACATTGGTACGACCTATTTTGATGGAGAGGTAAAGATGTGAGATAGAGATCTCACTGAAAAGAATCAAGAAAGAACTGGAAAAAGGAGAATTTGTGACTATATCTTAATTGCCTCTTTTCCTTGGAGATATGCAATGAGTTATATGGATTTTGACTTATGTGGGACCCGTACATTTATCTTAGAGATAAAGGCTTATCTCTACGCTATTGCATTTCACTCCATGGTTTTCCGAGCTGTAAAATAGTCCAGGTCCAAAAATAATACTTTTCCTATCTCAATGATCATTGACTTGGTGCCCATTAAGTTTTTAATACACCTCCATAAGAAAAAAGAATATTGTAATCTTCATTTCAAAGATGAGGAAACTAAGACACCCAACACTTAAATAATTTTCCCCAGGTCATATAACTGACAGATACCAGCACCCACTAAGGAAATGATGAACATATGGGAAAATTCAGGATTTCCATCTCTTGTTTCTTGGAGCTGCAGTTTTATCTTTGCCAGCTTTCCTCTGATAGTGAGTTCAGGAGTGGGATAGTTTTCATTATAGATCAGGGGATTTCTGAGCAGACTCCTGCAGAGATAAAACCCATGTCTATCGCTACAAAATAAAAGAACCAGTGCGTGCTCATGCATCTACCAACTCCTAAGTGTTCTGCAGGTTGGCAAATAAGTTTTTTTTTTTATTCTGACTTTTATCTGTACCTTTCTTTTAAAATCTGAAAAGAAAATTATCTTCGAGTAGGAAAAAGGGAGTAGTATCTCTTTTAAAAAGAGTCTGTGTATATATAATGTTTCATGGTAAAGTAAATAAAGCAACAAAAAGGAGACTACTGAAGCAGTGCAAAACATTTTGTCTCTTGAATTTGAGTTCAACTTTTTTTCTCTGATAGATAATTTTTTTCTTCATCTTGATTTGCTGTTACTAAACATTATGCTGCCCTTGTACTTACCTTTCTGCTAGCTCCGTATAATCATTGATAATAGCTAAAAAATGGATATGATCTCAAACATTTCCTGGTATCACACTCAGTTTTAGGCAATCTGGATTAAATTCCAGATCGACCACTGCTCTTGTATCTAAGAGGCTTTTTCCTTGGCCTATTATAACAAATTATTTCCCCAAGGTCAAATTGGAATAGTAAAGAGGAGTTGCTATTGTTTTCCTTTGTTACTCACTTTCTTCACCCTATCTCCAATTATTCTCTGCATTTTCTCTCTTGTCCTCTTTTCATCCATTTTCTACACTGTAGCCCAAGTGACCTTATAAAACACCCAATTTGATGCCCTTTTCACCTAAACACTTCAAAGGAAGCACTCCTTTGTACTTAAGACA